>JARJDT010003349.1:0-12919 GCA_030264655.1 Leptusa sp. GC000079
TTTAATCGTGATATAGTACAATCATTCATGAGTATAATTTTATACATTATTTAGTCATTATGGCTCATTATGCATTTTGAGACGTTTCTTGGCAATATTATCGTTGACTTATTTCGTTGAAAAATTGAAAATTAACTCAGCCAATTTGTCGATTTTTTTTTATTCCACCAATTATAGTTTTTTTTTCTATTTATGTTTGACAACAAATTACTCATATAAAATGTTAAAATATGGTAAACTAAGCTTTAAATATTGATGCGGGCAACATTGATATTTCTTACTTGCACCAATTGATAAAATGGTGTATTTTACTCTTTCTTTTTACCTCTTTCAAGTACGATTTTCTTTATATACCTACATATGAACGAAATTTGCAGTTTTACTTCATAGCTAGAACTTTGATAAACTAGAAATAATCTAAAAAGAAGAGTGAAGAGATCACAAATTGAGATATTCTTATTTTCTTATAGATTTTGGGAAAATCTTCTCGAGTCCCATAAAAATAGCAAAATGATTTAAGTTATGAGATGTCCCCCGAATAGAAGTAGGAACATCCTGGCACTTGACTTGTCTTCTTGCCTTGTGGATTTGATATGCGTCATTGTTTTTCAGGATTATATCCCAGTATGGAAATATAATATTTCAGTATTGCATCCTTCCCTTTCCGGTCGCTGTTGCTGTAGTCTGTCGCCTCGACAACAACGTCGAAAATCACCCGCTGCGGTTCGCCAGAGAAAAACAATAAAAACCGCGTTTCGCGCTTATTTATGGATGGACCACATATGAATAGAATATTTATCTTTTTTGCCATTCTTGGACGTCGTCTTGCCTTGATCAAGTGAAGTGGCGCTTTCTTTCCTAACATACTAAAAGAGCTTACATAAGTAATAAATTTTCATTTTTAGTTTTCTTTAATTCAGTTTTCAGCTTGCGCGCTTTGTGTTGGGCGCATTCTTCGTCGGACACAAATCATGCAAACTATTTCGAGCCAAACAGCGGCAGCGGCGGCCTGCGTGCGTCCTTGATTTATTACAAATTGTAATTTTATGGGAATCGCTTTTGCCTTTTTATCCGCTCAAAATTGTGAACGCTGCTTGTTTTATTTCATTTAGAAACATAATTAAAGCTTGCACAAAAAATTGTACACAATAGACAAGTGGGAGGGCACAGGAAGAACGTTTTATGTTACCATAGCATTAAATTCTTCATTAGATAAATAATTCGCTGGAAAATAGTAAATAACAATTTTCATATTCGATGTAATCATAATACTTTTATAAATTAACTTAAAAAGATACTACCGACAAGCACATACGAGTTACGCGCAAAAACATAAAAACAGTCCAGTTTTCATAACTTTTTCTGGAAACTATTTTAAAATCTTGAAAACAAAGGTAAGTGGTAAAATATAATATCTATAAATTATATGACTTACCTATTATCACAGTAAAATCGGCAGACGACATTTATACTACTATAAATTAATATTTTATAAAACTATAAAATAACAAGGCAAATGTACAGAAATAAAGAATTCGAATTCCTTATAACAATTTCATTTTATTTAACTATCGACAAATATTAAATTACATTAATTAATTGTTTTAATGATTGTGTCGCGACATTCATATCAAATAAACGTAAATTATCCAGAGCTTTCTTAGTAAAGTCTTCCATTAACTGTTGAGTGTGTTCCACCCCTTGACCCTTGACAACAAATTCCCGGATACTCTCAGTATTATTTTCATAAGCAGCATTCAAAAACTCTTCATAAACATCAGGTGTTTCCTTCAATGTTAACATAACAGGAGCACTAACAAAATCGACTTTGCCCTCTTTGAAGTTAACCAAGTCAATATTGGCTTGCCATGCAAGTGACAAATGTTTTCCAAACAAGTAAGCACTTTCTTGCAATTTTTTACTATGGCCAGCGACTAGGAGTGCAGCACGGCAAGATTTTCCCAGCAAGTTACCACTGGCCAAGACATTTCTTAGTATCCATTCCTCTTTGGAATGACCTAAGATTTCTTCAACTTTATAAGGACCATAATCGACAAAGTCGGAAGTGAAGCCGATGCAATATTCGCTTTTCCTTTCTTGTTTAGCTTTGGGTTTGTGCGGCATTGGAAAATCGTAATCGCCATACGAAAGAAACAAACTTTCGGAAAAGTCTCGAATAGCAGACGAGATAATTTCATTGACTGCTTGGTTGCGCAGATTTGACAAGTCACTAAAACTCTTACTAAGCAAGTAATCACCGCTTAGCAGTGCAATTTTATTGCCATAATTCCAAACATCTGCGTTTAAAGCGTCGTTGTCTACAGAAATAACGCCGTTATGTATGAGATAACTAGTGCGAACCATTTCGGTCACTTCGGCTAAAACTCTTTGGCTGTGCAGTATACCAGCGGTAATATCGTGCTCAGCCACTGAAAACTTTTTCTTTAAACCCCCAGCTTTCGATATTAAAAGAACAATCAACCCCCATGAAGGTGTGTTTGATTTAAACAACACATCTCTGTAATATTACAAGATGCATTTAATGAAACTGCATTGCCAGCATTGCATTTATGATCATATGATGCACTCTAGTCTAGTGTTCGAGTTTTCGGTAGTCGTGTAGGTTCTATACTTACTTCGCTATTTTTAGCAGCGGATGCTCAGTGCCAGTCAGTTTCTTCATGTAGAACGCGGTGTTCGCAATCTCGTCGTTTAACAGCCATCTTAAATTGAGGAACGACGTGGAATATCCAACAACGCGTTCGGCGTCTTTGATTGAATTTGTTTGCGTGCGTTGTTTTGCCTCGTGGTGTTGTTGCGTTTTGGTGGATGTGCGGGGCTCAGCTGATATCCAGCGACGCGGTTGCATCCATACTGTTTGCAGTGTTCGCACGTGCCGCATGATAAACAGGAAGTTAGGCGATTCGCTCAAATCACAAGATCTGGAGGACACTTCAATGCTGCTAAACTGTCTTATTGCATAACATGTAAGTAACTGCACTCATCACAGAAATACAAATGAAAACTGAACCGTATCGCACAGCAGTAGCGAGTTTTCATCCGTTTTCACCGCGGTTTTCACTTGTAGTTGTCACATAACCTTGTTCTGCGCGTGGTGGCGGCTGGGATTCTCCAAACCCCAAGCAGAAATTAAATCGATATTTTTTTTATCAAATTGAACTATTTAGTGTAGTTCTGTATCATTAGGAAACGAATAAAGTTCATTAAAGTCATGTTAGCTCATTTTATTTATTTTAAAATTTATACCTGTACAAAACAGCTACAGTTACAATTTTAAAGCACAAATTAAATCGCCCAGCGACTTTTTAGCTGGGGTATCATTGAAATCATCTAAGTATTTGTGCGATTGTGTAATTAATTCGTGTTGTAAATGATGACACTCTTCAACGACATTTGTGCCACTTACAATTTCATGAATAGTATTGTAATCACAGTTTTCTATATCGGATTGACCTTTAACAATTTCGTTTTCGTACAGCTCTGGAAATTTGCTTAGACACCACATGACTGGCGCACTTATAAGAAAATAGCTCCCAAATTCTTTGCGCCGAAACATCTCCATATCAATCTTTATCTGCCACACTAAGCCCATATGCTTGCCCAATAAATAAGCGCTTTCCTGTAGTTTTTCGTCCTGCTGAGATAATATACATGCGGCTTGACATGATTTCCCTAATAAATTAGCACCGCCTAAAATGCTGCGTAAAAACCATTCTGGTTTGCAATGCCCCAAAATGTCGTTTATCTTATATGGACCCATATCAGTCATGGTGGTTAAATTCGATTCTTTTGCTTGGTGAAGTCGCGGTTTTGTTGGTAGCGGGAAATTTTGACTATCGCGCTCGCCGAGGAACTCATTTTCCGTTAAGTCGCGCAATGTTGATGATATCAATTCATTTACGTCGTGATTTTTAATATGCGCCAAGTCGTGGAAACATTTGCTTAATAAGTAATCACCACATAATAATGCTAATTTATTTCCGAAATGTAAATCTGTTGAATTCTCGAATTTCGCTGTTGGATTTAAAAGTCCTTGATGAACTAGAATGCTTGTTCGTATCATTTCCGAAACTTCGGCTAATATGCGTTGACTGTGTAGAATGCCTTTAATGTTTTGCGATTTATTTTTTTAAACTTAAGTGCTTTTAAAATTTGCATAATTTACCTGCAGTTCTGTCGATATCTATTGGATGATTTTCTTTGTTAACACCTCCACATTTAGATACCAATAAAATAATCAACCCCCATGTTGGGACATCATTTTTAAATAGAAATCCCTTGCCTATCTCGATTAAAGGATGGTCGACGTGTATGAGTTTCTTTATATGCGATGCAATATTGGCAACTTCATCGTTTAGCAGCCAGCGTAAATTCAAGAAAGATGTCGGATATCCAACAACTTTTTCCGCCTGTTTAACGGCAACACTGAAATTTTGTGGGGGCGGTTTTACCGCTGGCTTTGTCGAAAGTTGTGAACCGATGGTGAAATACGAATTTATCGATGCTAGTAGACGTAAATTACTATTTCGTAACATAATCTGTGTAAAAACATTAAAAAAACCGGTAAAAAGCCGCCAAGTAATTGTGCAAACCAATGAAAATTCAAATTTTGACAATAATTTAAAATTTTGTTTAAAATTTATAGTGAACGTAGACAACTGAATGTGCATTCCACAACACCGTCATCTATGAACCGGTGCAACAATCACAACAACAAATGTAGCCACCTATGAATAATTTTAGCAAGAAGGCGAATAAATAAAAACATGCATGAACAAATTCATGGCCACTCATCAAATAAGGCATGAAGAGGCATTGGAATAGTGCGTTTCCGATTAATTGGTACATGGCTACAAATATGTTGTGCATTTTTATATCATTATATGATTACTTACATTGTTGTGTATGTGATTTAATGAAAATATCAGGCTTTCCAATGAGTAAGTGCACTATTACCTTGTAATTTTACTTCATTTTCCCGGAAAATAACATGTTTTATTTACACTTCGCACAAGTTTACGCACTCGTTGGTTTGGATTCGAACTAAATAAGTGAGGAAGTTGTTCAAGTGCGAAGTCGAATTCAAAATTGAAAACTGCGCTACTACCAGCTACTACATTACCTCACTTATTATTTATATCATTATCAAAATTTAATTATACAATTTATTATAATTAGGTACCCATTTTAATTTATCATTTAAAATTCAATAAAACGAATTAGGAAAATAAAAATCTAAAATGTATAAAAATAGAGTTAATATTGGAATAAATTTTCTATATACATTTTTAAATAGTATAAAATTATAAATTTCTGTTTTAGATAAATAATAGAGCTGACTAATTTGCTTGACAATAAACCATACAATACTTTCAAATTTGTCTAAGATTTCAATACTTCTCTTTTCACAATTAGCCAAGTATTTTAATTAATATATTAAATTATAATAATTATTGCAAAATCCACGGATTTACGATATTCTTGATATATTCTATTCTATTTTGAGCACATGCTTTAAGGGTTTCTGAGGGAGAGCTTCGTTCATTAGACATTAAAACTTAAAAGTTTAAAGATCTTGCATTGCGGCGATAATATTACCCAACGCAGTCCTGGCATCCGAATGCGGAAGTTGATTGAGTACTTCAAGCGCTGCATTCGAATGTTCAATCTGCAAAATCTTTGTCTTCTCCAACCCGCAACCAGTTTGCACCGCTTGTCTTATAAATTCATAATCAACGTCGTTAATGCAAGTCATCCCTTTCTCAATCTCACTATAAAACTCGGGGTTTTCATGCAAATGAAACATAACGGGTGCACACACCAAGCTGAAAGAACCCGTTGTGCCACCCACAAAAGGTTCACGGTCCAAACAAGCCTGCCAAGCCAACGCCAAATGCTTCCCAAACTTATATCCTTGTTCCTGCAATTCCATGGAATGTCCTGCCAGTTTAAGAGCACCTTGACACGATTTCCCCAATAAACTACCAGCATTGAGCACATTCCGGAGGGTCCATTCGGCCACTGGGTTCCCCAACGCGTCACTAACAACCATTGGTTCAATTCCGTTCTCGGTTAATTGCGTAATTTCGATTTTTTCCGCATTGGGTTTTGCTGGTAATGGGTTGTTTTGTTTATCGCGCGGTCCGACAAACTCAGCTTCGGCCAAATCTCGCACCACGGAACTCATTAGTTCGACGAGTTCTTGATTGCGAAGTCCGGCCAATTCCGAACAACTATTGCTGAGCAAATAGTCGCCACTTAGTAGAGCGATTTTGTTTCCAAACATCATGTCACCGGTATCGTCGGTTACCTTTTGATTTAGATTGACCATTCCTTTGTGCAGCAAGTGACTGGTTCGCATCATTTCAGTAACTTCGGCGAGGGCACGTTGTGAATGAAGCACACCAGCGGCTTTGTCTTGTTCCATGTCGGGTATGTCTGCTGTATGACCAGCTGCCTTCGAGACAAGAAGGACAATCAAACCCCAAGCCTGCATGTTATTTTTGCCATTGTATAACAAGCCCCTGAAACAAACATTAAACATCAATTCATCATAGCAGTTCGTTTTTTAAAGCCTAAACAGGAGAAAATGACAATTTTTAATAAGTTAAATAATCTATTGTGTTTTAAATTTTGATTTTATATTTGACACATTCTTTGAACATTTTATGCAAATTACTAAAGCCACTTTCTATATTCTAACGTGGAAAAAAGAAAAGAAATCGAATTTGTAATAAACTAAAATTCCAAAACTTACTTGGCTGTTTTTAATAAGGGATGATTAGATCCAACAAGTTTACGTAAATGTAGTGCCACATTGGCAATCTCGTCTGATAACAACCAGCGAAGACTAAGAAACGATGTCGGATAGCCGACGATTTTCTCAGCTTCGCTCACCGCCCTATTCCAATCTGGTTTCCGCCCGTGCGCTAAGTTTTCTCGCCTGTCAGTCGATGAAAAACGGACACACTGTACACTTGGAATCCATTGATAACCCGATAAGGGTGCACACACAATATTCTTTCGGAAAATCGTCCTGTTAAGCAGTTGTCGAAAAGTCATCGTTAATGTTTTTGAGAACGGTTGCGTTTACCACTGGCATTCCACAGCACGCACTATGATTTTAAGAAAGTTTTTCAACATCGCAGCCAACAGGTGAAAGTTGACCTGAATTAATCCCACTTAAGAGTTACGTATTGGATGATGGTATAGATATAGATATTTACCCATCTACGTACTTCTATTCTTGGTGAGTTAATTACGTTGACGATTAACGTGAGTGGGGCCAAAACTCATTGTCGCATTAACATAATCACATAAGATGGGTATGGGAAACTATTATGTGTCTTTAATATTGTCTTCTGTCTTGCCAAGCGGACTTTTACGAATTTACAACACAAATTACAATGCCATTCATTGATGCGTATTTTGTATACTTTTACCTATTAAACGTACTTTATGAATGGGTGCAATTATTTTATTTCTTATTCTTTAAAAAGTATTGATAAGGTTTCAGTAATTAATGGAAGTTTGCAAAATTGATTTATTCATTTAATAGTCATTTACTAAAAATAATAAATCAAAAAAATTTGTGTTGATGTTAAAAATAGTTTTTTTTAGTTTATTATCAAAATATTAACATAAAATCGTCAATTATTAAAACCTAATTGTAGTATGTTACGAGATTCATTTGTGTTCTTATTAAATTTAACTAACTTTTATGACAGAACATCAAAATTAATGTTACTGCTAACCTGCGCTTGTAAATATCATTTGTAAAACTTGTGTTAAATAAAAAGTAAAAACTGTTGAAATATTTTTTTTCTTGTTAATGGACTTTTCTGCACTAACAAAATTTGTTATTTTCAATATAACTTTTTTAACAGTGTACATGGCACCGTCGATTCGCATCATTGTACATATTTCGCATATCATTTAATGATTCTTTTCAATTATTAATCATTAATCATTACGTGTTATTTCCAGCAACTTATGTTTATAGTTACGGAGTGTCTCTAAAAATACTTTTTACCATTTGGAGTTATTTGTTGAAAATGAACATTCGCCTACGCATGACATGCTAATAAATATTTATTGAAACTAATCGCATTTAATTCATCCTTTAACATAGTGGCTACTTGTCTTATTACGTAATTACAATAACCTTGGGAAATATACTAACGATATTTATAAATAAAATATAAATAATTAACTACTGCTCATTCGTGGCGAATTATTAAAACAGTCAACATGTGGCTAATAATATTGCTCATAACGTTGTCAACGCTATTGTGGTACTTGTACAAAAAGCGTTCTTTAAATTATTGGCAAAAGCGCGGATTTCCAACGTTATCCAAAACGAATTTCTTCTTCGGTGATTGTGCACCATCCCTTACCGGCCGGAAAAGTTTTGCCGAACTTTATAGCGAGGCGCACTTCGATTTCAAAAATCGGGGGCACAAAGTGGGCGGCATTTACCTAATGCAACTACCTATGTTGATGGTAACCGACACTGAGTTAATGAAATCGATGTTACAAACTGATTTCGAAGCATTTGCTCATCGTGGAATTGAAGTTGATGCAATCAACAATCCATTAGCAGCGCATATGTTTAGTCTCGATGGGGATGCTTGGCAGAAAATCCGCAGAAAACTCTCGCCAACATTCACCAGTGGCAAAATGAAGTTGATATTTGAAATTGTTGAAAAACATGCTGAAGTACTGATGAAGGTCACTAAGGATATGAGTGACAATGGTAAAACAAACATTAATTATTCCGACTGGTTAGACAGGTAACTTAATTTAAAGTGTAAAGTCTAAGATAAATAAATAAAACTAAATTCAATAGGGCTGGGGTTGATGTTATCGCCCATGTTGCTTTTGGCTTGGATGCTAATACACTTGAAGGTGGTAACGTGGAGTTTTATGAAATGATTCGTCGTATCACTCGGCCACCAATGTGGAAGACTTTGAAAATGATGTTGACCGGCCTTACAAACCCAGCTAATATTGTCGCACTGCTTTCTTCTGATAAGGAACTCACAGACTTCTTTATCAAAATGGTGAACGACACAATTAGCTATCGGCGTAAAAATAATGTTAAAGCAAATGACTTCCTTCAATCGCTCATCGAGTTCATTGAAATTGAAGAAAAAGAAACGGGTCAAGGCCTCACCTTATTGGAAATAGCTGCCCAAGCTTTTGTCTTTTTTGTAGCCGGTTTTGAAACCACTTCAAGAACAATAAACTTCGCCCTGTACGCTCTTGCTCAACATCAAGATATTCAAGAAAAAGTGCGTCAGGAAGTCAAAAAACAACTTAACGAAAACGGAGGCAAATATACTTATGATTGGATAATGACAAATGAATATCTTGATATGGTGATCAAAGAGGCACTACGTTTGTATCCACCAGTGGTCACTTTGAACCGAATGTCGACTAGAGACTACAACTTAGATGATCTAGGCTTGACGATTCCCAAAGGTACCTGCATTGTGTTTTCAACATTTGGTTTCCATCATGATCCAGAGCACTTTGAGAACCCAATGGAGTTCAATCCACAAAGGTTTAGCAAAGCAAATGCTGAAAATATCAAGCCGTTTACCAATGTTCCATTTGGAGATGGGCCAAGATTCTGTATTGGAAAGCGTTTTGGTTATATGCAATCTAAATTGGAATTGGCCATGATTTTAACCAACTTCCAGGTGCTAAAAAGTGACGAGACTGAATATCCGCTGAAGATTAGTCCCTTGTCGAAGAACTTGCTGTTGTCTTCAAAGGATCCAATTTATTTTAAATTTAAACCTTTGTAAATGCTTTATTTTTGATATTTTGCATTGAGGAAACTAGATTTTTCTATCGATTACGATTAATAAAATTAATCAATCTAAGAAAGTGTAGAGAAGAAAAGTAAAATGTCTAGGCAGACTTTTTCCTCCTTTTGTTATTTTATGGAAGGATAAAACATACATTTTTGCTAGATTTGAAATTTATTTATGGATTATAAAACCTAAACTGCGCATATTTTGCGGCAAATTGACCTTTGCCTGTCTGTGTTAGACGATATCCTTTAATAGTTTAATACCAAACACATCTTATAAATAGTTAAACAATGTTCTATTAGACTACAATGACATTCATAATGTGAAATTGGCTTGCATATTATGCACTTATGCAAATCTAAGTGCACTGCATTGCGTGAAAATTAAATAATCAGCAGAAGTGGTAAATCAATCAAACAATTTAAAACAAGCTAAGCAATTGCAAAGAAATTCAGTGCTAATTTATTTTATGAATGTGTTACAACTTGCAACATAATCAAATCGATACGCGTGTTTTCAAATATTGCTCATATGACCGACCTGCAACGAATAATACCGAACATAATATAATGTAATCAGTAAAATATTCTTGCGATACGCGTGTTTATTTAATCAGCGGCGAGCGAGAGCGAAACTAGGTTGGCGCGCATGCAGTTTGCGTTTTGTCGTTTTCAACGAGACATTGAACTATTTTCGTCAATTCAGTGCCAAACAAACACAAATGGGCTAAGCGGTTTAAGTGTTCATTTCATTACACGATACATGCCTGCAACACCCACAATATCGGCTAGTGCTAGTCCCTACTGAATATTGAATCAGCGTGTTACCCAAACCCCGAGACCCAGCCACGGAGACGAGATACGAGACTTGTTTGAGTTTGGTTCATTCAGTTTGTTACGAAGTGTGGGTTTAGCCAGTGCGTCCAATATAGTACTCGTGTTTTACACGTTCTGCACCGGCAATTACATTCGTATAGCGCCTGCATTCGTTGAGTCTCTTGAGATAGATACAAATTAAATATAAATTGGTACTAAAAATTGTTAGCACCCCTGCAAAAAGAGTCTTGTTTGATAACATTTGATTCTAAAGGAGAGCAGCGTGTTAGTGGGTGACGGTGACAGCGTGAGAAAATCGATTTGAGGGCTGGAGGACGTCTCATAACCGAATCTACGTTTTCTTAGGTATGAAATAGTTTTGGTTTAATTTTAAATATTCTTTTAATGTGCGTATTTAAATTTTTACATTATGGTTTAACATTGAACACGTTTTAAAAATGTAGTTATGTCCAGGGGTAGCCTCGGGGGTACTTACCTTCCCTCTCGGAAGTGACACATGTTGCTATTCAACCAAATTGTATAGGAAATGATGTTCGAAATGATTTTTTATTTGAAAGAAAAGCTGCATTTCGCTCAATATTTAACTATAAATGTGTAGAATATTTGAATTAAATTAAATGTTTGTTACATTTCAAAATTACTTCGATAATGAATGCATATTAATATGAAATAATTTTTTAGATTTATATTGCCTTGATATGTATTTCGAAATTTGAATTATTTGCGTAATTATATTTGGTTTGGATAAAATTTATGTGTTTAATTTAATTTGCTAAAGGAACATTGCTAGGGGTTTATCTATGTAAGGAAGCAAAAGTATGACCTAAATATATGTATGTATTGATTTTTCTGCAGTATCCTATAGCAAGTACCTATCTTTTTAGTCTTTATCTGAAAATATTGTAACGCATTTACGCATATCCACGAGAGAAGAATTAATTATTTAATATGTATATGTATATTCGATATACAATTACTTAGTGGTACTACAAAAAACTCATTCATAATTACAATAGAGGGTGATCTCTTGTTTGTTTAATGATTTCTTATCATTGGTATTTGCGATTAAAATGATGAATGAGTCAAATTGGCTAATTATTATTTTCAACAAGTAATTATTGACACAGTGCTTGATAAGGAATGTTTATACATTTTACCAACATATTTCTGAAGATAACGTGTGATTAAATACTTCTTGGGTTAGTGCGTGCAATAACAGTGGCTATAACAGAGAAAGATGGACACAACAGTTTTTAGGTTTCACTTTGGTGTCACAATCCCAGACAAGCTTCATATATTGGGCATTGCACACTAGAATTCAACAACTTTTGAATTACACCATATGCCTTTTTTTACCGGATATTTTTGTTTATTGTGCTTTAAATTAATTGTTAGATATATATATTTAATTTGACTGCGCATACAGATTTTTCTCTTTATTGAATTAATGGGTCATGATCAAGGATCTTTATTTTTAACATGTTAGATAATTTATACGATTATTTAAATTTAATATCTGACTATATGTATACATGTATATTTCCTAATTCAATTATTGGAGATTAATCATGTGCTAAACTTGTTTACCAACATAAGTTTAGATTTGTTGTGGTCACGAATCACGAAAAGCACATGTACCACGAGCATGCTAGTTGATTGACATATTTTTTTTTCTTAGCTAATCAATTTATTCAATGTCAATTAATTTTTCAAAAAGAATATAAGAATAACACTAAAAAACATTGCTTATTACGTTAGCTTAGCCTTATCTGCACATGAAACTACTGAGCGCATATTAGCATTGACGTAAATTAAGTTCTGATTAGGGGCACATGCGTGCGGATAGATCGTCTCGGACTGTAAAATTCCGTAATCAAGCAATAACAATACTTCAATAATCCTTATAATCCTGCATTGCACCAATCCATAACGTGTTAGTTGTTTATTAAAACTTTGGTTTAATTTAATCGTGCTAGTTTTCGTGCACTTTGCCCAATTAATAGTGCGTAAAATTATTTGTCATAAATTCTTTAAACAAACAAACTGCACTACATACAAATATAAATGACTTTTAATTAGTTCTAACTTCTAATTGTCTATGAACAACAGGTGAACACGAGTGCACATAATTAATGCAAAGACATGTTTGTCATTTGAACATTGAATTTGAAACGTTCAAATGTTGAATAATGTATGATTTATCGATTACACAATTTTATTCAATGGTGGTTATTTAAATTG
>JARJDT010003384.1:0-11645 GCA_030264655.1 Leptusa sp. GC000079
TTCCTTCCCTTGAAGTTTGTACTAAAATAGGTTGGCGAACAGACATTTGAAATTTTGCAATATTTGAAGTTTCAAGGGTTCTCTATGTATTTGTTTTTTTGTACCCCAGAGTTTTTAAATTATAGGAATTTCTTTAGTTTTCATTATTTTCTTAAATTTCAGGAGAGTTTATCCTTGAAGATCGTTCTGAAGCTACTGGAATGGAAGGTAGCACGCTTAGACTGCGAATTATTAAAAATCAAGGAATTAGTTTATGTAAGTTTTTCTTGATTTATATGTATTAACTTTTTTAAAATTTTTATTGTTCCTTTTATGGTTTTACAAATACCGAAATAGTTATTATCGATACGAGTGCGTAAAGATTTACTTTTCTGGGAGAGTGATGTTGACATTAAACGAAACCAGAAAAGTAAATCTTTACGCATGCGTATCGATCGATCACTATTTTACCTACAAATGTCTTTAAAAGACATTCATTACAATACATATACAAAAAAGTAACTCCATCTATGTGAATCATTGACAACTTAAAAAAATTCTACTAGTACTACTACTACTATAGTACTTTTTTCACAAGTGCGTAAAAAGTATTTTTCACGCACGAGGGAAAAAAAGTAGAAAAGTCGCTATTTACGCATCTGATGGCGTGCGTAATGACTGACTTTTAAAGACGTTTGTAGGAAAAATAATTTAATTAACTTAAAACTTAAATGCAATTCCAGCGGGAAAAGAACAGGAGAACGTGGACCTCTTGGTTCAATCGAAAGAAATTATCAAAGAAAATAAAAATGCACTTAATTCAATCAACGAATTGGCTCAGTTCAATAAAATCCCTATCGAATTTATACTTATTGGTGAGAGGGGGGAAGCTCATGACAAAACTTTCCGCGTGCGATTAAATCTCGGCGAGGAAGTTTATCAAAGTTCGGGAAAGACAATAAAAGATGCAAAACGCAAAGTGGCATTGAACGCATTGTCGAATACAAAACATTCACGGCCGCCAGTGAAAAGCCGCGAGGAAGTCGAACGCGAAATCCAGCAATTAACTCCGACCGTTCATCTGAACAATATCGCCGGCAAATTGGGCATTAAAGTCGAATATTTCAATGAAGCTGGCGATAACGTTTTCATCGATTACGCCGACAAGTATTTGTATTATTCATTAGATTCGTCGTCTCGAGCTTATATGAGCAAACTGAACGAAACGAATAACAGCGCGCTAAAGACCCCGACCGTGCCGAACGACGCACATCACGGCCCGTACCGTGTGCGTGTCGATGTGGGCGACGAAAGTTTTATTGGCACCGGGTGGACGGTGCAGGCCGCCAGACATGATGCCGCTGAACACGCCTTGGAGAAGTTCAAACAAATGTCCCTCAAAGATGCCGATGAGTGCTTAAGCGCCGGTCAATTATGCAACAAGTTGAATACCAAATCACCGATTTCATTAGTTTACGAGGTAGCTGGCAAGCAGCAGTGGGATGTCGCCTTTGATGTTATCAGCGAATCTGGTCCGGCACACAAGAGGCAGTTTGTGACGCGATGCACAGTGTCCGAGCTGACCGCGGACGGGGAAGGTACTTCAAAGAAGGCATCGAAGAAAAAGGCGGCCGAAGCTATGCTCAAAATGCTGGACACTGTTCAATCGTGGGAACTGATTAACGTTAAAGGTGTCACGAATGACGAGAAGAAGAAGAAGAAAAGGAAGAAGAAGAAAATCAGCCGACCGGGCATTGTCGACCAGGCCGCAATCAATGTGCTAGATGCATTCTCCGGTATTATCGCCGGGAATAAGAATGACAATGGTGGTCCTGGGATTGAGAATCGCAATGTTAAGGACAAAGGGCCACGGGGCGAATTGCTAGATTTGGGAAAGGAAATTGGTATTGACATTAAATTTTCATCGTATCAAGATGAAGACCACACTCAGCACGGAAGTTTGGTCACTCTGGACACGGATCCGACGTATCATTGCTACAGCAAGGACATTTCACCAACCACGGCTGAAGATAACGCTGCCTTGAATGCATTAAAGTTTCTCAAGCATGTCGGCCTCGATAATATATTAATACCGTTGAAGAATCCAGATGATAAGAAAATGTACGTATATTTTATTATTTTAAAAGTGATGAAACTGTGCATTATTTGTTTGTTTTTGTTTCTTTCAGTATACTTCTTGACCATGACAATAAAAAAGTTCCATCAAATCTAAATTCTAAAAACATCTAAATTAGACTATTATCAATTGGCAACATTGTTATATTTTGTACACTTTCTTTCAAAACACTTGCTATTTTATTAGAATCGAATTTCTTCAATTTAACTTTTGTAATGCAGCTGAATGATCAAAGATGAATAATCAGATAACCAAGAAATATATACGAAAATTGCAAGGGTGTATTTGTTTACTTTTGTTTATTTCAGAATATTTTTTAAGAAATCAACCACCTCCAGATTGGCAACATTGCAACATATTTGAATACCGATTTTTTTATAATAGTATATTACATAACGCGAGTTGTAAAGGGGCTATTACAAACGAATATTTTGCAAGTGTGTAATGCCTTTACAACTCTCGTTATGTATGATATTTTTCCTATGACCATTTTAAAATTTTATTTAAATCAAATTTTAATTTCAAGAAGTTTAGTCGCTATACGTCGTTTAATTCTATAAAGGTTATGTTTTTGTTTACAAACTTGCTTGATGCAAGGCGCCCTCATACGGTTGCCATGGCAACGATTAAATTCAACGAACCCGTGTGTAATGTCGCATTTACGGTACAGTTGTTAGTGAGTTAAAAGTATGTGTTGATGGAAGTAGGAAAAATAGTATAATTGAATCTTTAAGTTTTGTAATGATTATCACCAAATATCAAAGAATGCGCCAAGAATTTCAGCTTTCTCAAAATATCCAACCCACACACCTTTTTAATTTGTCATAACATTCATTGAGAAAAACGTGCGAGTTAGTTTATAATGGCTTTTAATCGCGCTAAAAATAGTCGAGAGCTGATAGATCAATCGAATAAATGTAACGAAAATCGCCTACACCTCCCACATTAAACACAAAAACGTATATGTGATCAGTGACATGTGTAAATTCGAAATTGTAAATTAGTTGAAATTGAAAACCAAAAACATTCGTTGTCATAAAGATGAAACACGCGTGTATTTGACTTGACTAAATATACGAATATTTCTTCGGCAGACAGTCAGTGAAATTCGAACTTGTGTAAACTTTGCGAAATTGTCCGACAAATAGAATTGGACTTTTTTTTTATTACGATGGCGTTTAAAACGTCGCCCCATGCTCGATATCCAATTTATTTTCAAATAAAACGACGACGCCGAAAGCAACGTAATCGTAACATTTATTACAACGTCATCTATGCGCGCCGACGAATTCAATCTCTTTTTTTTGCAATTGGAGTTGGAGAGAATGGCCTAAATTAATATTCACATTTCAAGCTTCAAACAATTGATGCATATCTCATGTCCTTTGCTACATATTTTCAATTCAACGAATAACGAATGAATGTAAGGAATCGGCTAAAGCATAGTAAATCTTATAGCTTTGGTTGAGGTAGACGGTCAGTGCAATTTCTGGCTGCCAAATGTAGCATATAACACATTCATTTTTAATAACACATTTTATACATTAATTGTTAGGAGTCAGTTAAGAGAATGATTTAAGAGATTGATAAATTAGAAAGTTCCTCATGCGATTCTAGCGTTTTGATTCTTTATGACTTCCATCACCTTAAACTGGGAGGTCAAGGCTCGCTCATAGCCAAAACCAAAACGCAGATCGATTAAAAGGAGTTTCTTATTTTTTTTACATTAATACCTAGAGATTAATAAAATGCGCCAAATGTGATTCGATCGCGTATTAATTACTCTATAGAGAACTAATTAAGTCAGCGGGCTGCATGGGTGTTCCTTATTCGTTAGTCGCGGTCCGAAAATGGCAAAAATAACTGCGAACTGCATAAAATTAAGCGAGTATAAAAAGTGTTTAATTTTGGAACTGCGCGGCGCGCCGAAGAGCTGGAGAAAAAGTAATATTAATTGGTCCAGTTAAAGCTTACGCATCCCGAATTTGTAGCTACTTAACGATTACATAACGGATTATTGTTTCCGTCACATTCAGATCCACAAACAAATTAACGAAGTTTTGACGTTTTTAGGAGAATTTAAGACCTCATCAATTTTCTTTACGCATTCAGATTCAGATTAATTATACACATATTACACGCCCATGGCAAGAAGAATTTAAAGTCTGTTCACTTCCGATTTATACTGGGATAGCCTAGATTATATCTTTAGTTTCATACTCAAAATGATGGTCCCTCGAGTATTTCTGAAGTGAGAATGTTGAATGGTCTTTATAGTGTTTGCCGGTTAAAATTAGTTTTGATGATGATTTGTAGAGTTATAAGTAGAAAGCACCTGGAAGACGTGATTAAATTTTGTTTTTCCAAGAATAGACTCCAATTTATGTGTGGTTACAAGTGAAAAGCGCGCAACAATAATTGCAATCGGCGTTGATCCATTACTATATTGTCCGTTGCAAGTGTATTTTGCCGAATTTCATCACCGCGTTACTTTGTTGCCATCAGTTACAATGGGCAAGCCGAACGCAATCAAAATCGCAATCCACAAGAACCGGTCGCCAGTGGTCGCCCGAACCCGAGTGTCTTATGTGCCTCTGGTTGTCTCCGGTCTTCTGTCTGTCTTCATTTCACGTGTGCTCGTTCCTGCGTGCGTATGTGCCGCGAAGAGCGCTGGCGTCGGCCGGTTTCGTCCTGATGGGCCAAGACACACAGTCCTGTCCTGCCGCTAGCTAGCGATGCCCGTGCACGACATCGCGTACGCGCCGCGAATTCAGCGATTCCGATTCCGATTCAGTAGACTGGCGAACGCGGGCAAGTGAAGGCGAACGCGAGGTGATCGCGTGCACACAGCATGCGTCTGCTCCTGCTAGCAGCTGTGGTGATGTTGTCCATGCTGCAGCCGTCCCCGTCGGCGGCGGCTCGGCTCACCTCCTCCATCGACAGCGGGCAACACCAGTCGCAGGACGCGCCTGCCTTCTGTCCGATTCTGGAGGGTCAGTGTCGCTGCTCAACAGACATGCAGGAATTTGTCTGCAAAACCGCAGGATTCACAAGCGTTCCATCAACACTGCCAAATACGATTACCAAACTGTGAGTCTGAATATTTGCAAGGGAAAATTTCAAGTTGATTTTGTCTGTCAACAATGGAAACCGATTTAAGTTTAATTAGTGTCTATTTTGATTGCAATTTGGGATGAATTTAATAAAGATGAGATTCGTATCCAACCGATTCATCTCGGCAATAATTCATCTCAATCGCAAAACATCTGCACTTGTATCTGGTGTGTTGTGCTCGAACGTGCGTTGTTTTGGAGGCAGAAAGAACACGTTATATTATGACATAACAAGTAATATAGGTGAGACGACGTTCTCCATCGTGGTATCTTGTCTTGTTATGCAATACTTTGTTGTGTCTTGCTCTCGCTCGAGTGGAACGACTTTGACTCGCCGATCAAGTTGTCATTCACAAGAAGCCAAGAATGCGCGATATAAAGCAACGTGTGTAAATGTACGCGAAAATTCGCCTTTCGTCGGGAAAACAAACTCAACTCATAATGTAGTAAACTAAAATGAATTGCACTTTACGAGCAACAAGTTTACAAGCAGGCAATTTTTCATTCACCTTTTACCTTTCAAACCAGAGTAATGCGAAATGTGATAATAATAAAACTGTTTTAAAAAATTTAACCTGCTACTGAAATTACGTAGATTTCAATTTTCCTAAACTGATAATGGATTAGCAATTTCTATGCACCAATAAAATAGATGAATTGCAAGCGGTTCCGGCATTTTATGAGACGTTTATCGCCGGCACATTAACCGGTTAGTGCACGGTTGTGTAAATACGCCGATTTATAATTTCGCTAATACCGGGCACAACCCTTTTATTAACTCACTTTTGCAAATGTCGGGGGGCTTCAACTGTAATCCCGGGCGCTCTTATTAGAAATTTATTGCTTGAACCAGGCAAGGATTGCAATTCGGGCCGTTTGCTTCTCGTGCTTGGTTGCAATTGCAATAATTGCCTCGGCTCTGATGCGGTTGCGGTATATGTGCATGTGTTTCTTTAAGTGCCTGGCTGCATCGATGCAATTTTATAACATCCTTCGAAAAATATTTACGATCGTGTAATTTATGCATCCCCTTGCATCGTAAAGAACAAATATGTAATATATTACAAATCGTAAATGTAAATCGTGAATGCAATAATGTTCATTTTCAATATAATGTTAATGATCTGTCGCATCAATTGCGAACAGTTTTCCAATTTCTAATTCGTGCAGTCAGTCTGAAGTGCAATCAATTGGTAATGATATATAGCTTTTGTTGGCGAAAATAATAAATGGACTCCTGCCTAGTTTACTAGGACAAAAACTAATGTAGTCGAATATAGCGAGAGGCGAGGACGAAAAAAATCGCATCCTTAACTGCCGCCTCTATACGGTTTTTGCGAGCATCGTTTCATTCTGCGCTCAATAAGTACGACGATGACGATAGTTCGAATCGAACTTTGAAGAATCTGAAGAAAACAGAAAACAACGCATCCATATATTCTTTATAAGTTTATCCAGCTACTAGTATTCTCTATCCAGTGATAGTCATAGTATGTTCAATTCGAATAGTTCGCATTCGCATTGATTGTCTTTGAATGCTTTGCCGATGCATTTCTTGCTTTATTTTATTTACAATTTTCCTCTTTTGGACTTTTGTTTAACAGTAGGCATGCTTCATTCCTCGGTGGTAATTACACAATTCGAATTTAGAAAAATGTGAAGGCGATTTGTAATGTTCTGATAATGTTGAAGAATTACATTAGAGGATTCTCTGCATATTCATGCCATGATGCTTGGCATTCTTTTTATACGGATTAAAAAGTGCTAAAGAACTGGTACACCCTCTTTGCATTGCTAAAACTTGGCCGCATTTAGGACACGCAGCAGACGTTCACGTCCACGCGGAATGGAGAAAGGATTTTTTAATATTTCGTTTTCGTTACATCAAAACCACATTAGTTACTAGGTACTAACTTTTCATCAACAGATCTGCATAAAATCATCATGTATTTTTTCCACCCTCTGATGCTCTTGCTAAGCCAGGTTTTATATTGAGGGCAAATTTAGGGCTAGGAAGGAATGAAGCTGGAGCGCGGACATAATGAATGATAACTGATCCTTACCATATGCTAAGTATATGAAAATAGAAAATGCGTAGACATTGAAGCGTCGACAACGATTTGTTACGCTCATGTTTAGGTATTTCTTGGGTCACGGTGCGTTGCGTTTGCCGTTGATGGTTGATGGAAAGGACGAAGGCCCCTTCTGACTTGCGTTGCGATGTTAGACGATCCTTATCAATTTACGGATGATTTATTGTGGCAAATTTGACGCCAATATACACAAGGGTTTGAAAAATATAATTTGATTTGCTCACTCGCTACACGCTACTTCGTCTTATCTCACGACTAACAAGAATCAGAAGCAAGCCAAGATAGACAAATGTGGTGCGTGGTGTCAGTGCCCATACACGCGTATATGCTTAAACAAACTAGGTAATTGGCAAGTTATAGTGGTGAACAGGCGACGGGGCGTCGCTTTTGTCGTAATGTCGGGCGCTAACTTTTCGCCTCTATGTGTGTTTATTTCGGAGGCTTCGAAGTGAATCAAATTAACCACGAGTTGCGGTTAATTGTTCGGGAAGTTTGGGAATGCGAAGTGCTTGCCGTATCTATTCCTTACCTTTCGAAGATTGTGTTCGACGACTTCAAGCGTAGGTATCTACTTAATAACAAACAAGACGTATATTTCACAAACAGAGCCAGAAAATACCGTACGATTCAAGTGTATTGTTTTGAGAGGATTTTCCAGCTTTTTTGTTTGAAATTTGATGAATCGCTCTGTATTTAATCAATTCATTCAATAGTTCGACACAAAGGAACGATTTTATTCCCGCGTAAATGTATTGCGCACTATGCTGTGTATTGTGAAGCAATATGCGTTTAAAAAGGATAATAAGTGCACAACAAAACAAGACCTTCGCCGTAGACTTCGGCAGTCAGCTGAGGAAAAATGTCCAGAAATTGTTGTCGAGTATTTCGCATTTATAGGCGCGAACCACCCTTTTTCCTTTATACTCGTCTGCTTGAGCCCGAAACGAGGAATATAAAAGGAAGTGGTACAAAGATACAAAACAAGGCTATCCAGATCCAGGAGTTGGAAGTAGCTAAGGCTAAACGAGCAATCTCTAACTAAAGCATTCGCATTTTGGAAACTGTCGCATAGCGCGTTTTACAGCCCCCGATTTATTATCTCACCATATATAGATATACCTCAGGTTTATAGGTTAGGTACATAACCCGGATGTAGATGTAATGTTATAATAATTTTCCATCGCTATATTCGCTTCGTATTCTTGCTAGTCAAGCATTTCACACCCCCATTGATACTTTACGAGCATGAGTCATATTCAGATTGCCTCTTGGAAAAATATTTGTCGCCTTTGAAGATTTAATGCGGTTTTATTAACATGTGTTGAATTCGAAAATTTCATTGATAGAGACGCATCGGTTCGGTTAGATTTAGATGTAAAGATTTTATCACCAACTCGGGATTTCTCGACTCCACTGATAGAAACAAAGCAGAGGCAGAGCTTAAGATAATCATCAAAAAATAAAACAGTAAAAATGTCAACCTGGGGGTTATCAAATGCTGCCATCTCTGCGAACTCAATTTTTATGCTCAATGTAATGGCTTTGAAAATATCTGTTTTCGTATGCGAGTGGCAACGGCGAGCGTGTAATTTTCCTTATTCCTTTGAGCATATTGTTTCTGTTCAATTGGGCGACTTTGCATGTGCAATGTGCTACTTGATACCTGTTTATGGAAGTCGCTGTACTATTATTGTACGTGTTTGCGATTTAATGTTCTATATGATAATGTGCAATCGTAGGAAGAGCGGAAAAACTAGGTTAGTAAGTATCTGCAGTGCGCTTGGGAGGTTAAACGTAGACTTAGTTCTTCGTCTAATTTAGTGTAACGTGTGGTAAAAGTTGGCGGACGCTCTTAAATCCCGCGTCTTCATTGCACCACAACGTTGCAACTTTGTCCACTTCACTTGGAGCACTTTTGGCTATTGCAAGAGCTGGTAGAGTTACAACTAGGAGTAAATCCGTTTCCTGTTTTGTTTTCGGGACTTGGTTGGCGAAAGTAGTTCGAAGTTGTCAAGTAGAGTCTCGAGTTTTTGGACTGGGCCTATTTAAGTTCTCATCGGAGAATCCACTCACTACTCAGGTTACATGTTACTTTCGCTAACTGGTTCTGGGATTGTTGGCCACGGCGAAAAAAGCAAAATTTTAATTGTGTGCCGATGGCTCATCTCCGTTGTATCAGATAACCTCTGTTCGAAAGCTTCGGGAATCGGGATTGCTACCATTGATGTAGTTATCGATCGGGTACTCAACTTCTCAACTAGACTGAATTTGATGAGAAACCGGCAATTTTAATACTTCTACATGCATATAGTTCGGATGATGTCGGGGATGTCGGCACTTGAATGGCCGAATGATGGCCACAAGCGACGGAAAGTTTTGTGGTTATTGTGGACGGAAGCGCATCGTAAAAGCTCAATGGTTAAAGTTAGCTTTTTATACAAAGACGACCACCGAAAAGTGAAAAAATAACGTGAGGCTACTCTTGTTTACATGACCGCTCTATACGCACGCACGAATCTATCTATTCATACTATTTTCGCATTTCGCTTTTTCGGACAAACAACGCACTTTATCTGATTGCGGCCTTTGGCTTTCGCGCTTTCGACTTCGAATATTGCCGATATGTCGATTCTTGCTGACCATACATATTAATGCGCCCTAGCCAAGACCCTACAAATTCACAATCTTCGCAAACTTGCAACATGATTATTGCTTTTCTTGTAGGTTATAGGCCGAAGTCCTAGCCCAAAGAGCGAAATCTGAAAACAAATTGTGGCCTTGCCATATTTTTCCTTTCCGTAAGATTTACACCCAGATCTAGGAAGTTTCAATTACTTAAAAACAACTTGAATGGTTACGCCGACACCTACTAACTTCCAACTTTTAACGGCACGCACCTTGTTGATATTCTTTATATCACGCCTTGTCGTCCGCTTCGCGCGCTCAAAGTTGCTTGCTACGTGTGCGAATATCATATAACTAAATAGTATACTATTGAGTTTCAACCTTCAGATGCCTAGCAGCATAGCAGCCTTACCTTACCTTTGACAAATTTCCACAAATATCGCATTCATATATCAAACACGCATCTAACAGGTCAAACTTTCAAGTTCTTATACCAACACTTTTTCCATAAGCTCACCTTTCATAATTCCAGAAGTTTTGATTATAAGAATTAGCGAATTTAGGCCTTTCGAGTAATAATACGGGTATCCGACATTCTGATGTTTATCAAGTGAATTAGTTTTGAACGCCTCAAAGCGTTCTCTGTTTGGGCGTAGGTTATAATTACAAAATCGATTTGTTGATGTTTTGAACGTTAATTGAAGTCTTCGGCGACCTTTGACTCGGTGTCAAAAACCTTTGTCACTATAAACTCGTTTGCGTTTGTTGATCGTCCGCAGTTTGGGCATCGCGAGCTGTGGATCGAATATCGATACGTTCCGAACATTACACCGTTGTATTGGTTCAGAATAAAATGCAAGCCCGATCATTATTATACCGGCGAACCGTCGTGAATAAAACATGTCACGCTGTTGTTGCTGTTAATGGAGGCCAAGATGACACAAACCCATTCAACACACATGCTCAACCCATCGCATAACCATCGACATCGACATAACGTTTTCTTATCTGGCGTTTGCACAAGACACATCCAATATTCTATACGGAACTCTATGCTGCTATTACTATACGAGCAAAGACCGAAACAAGCTGTTTGTTGTCCTTTTGGTACATGCTCACAGGACACTTGTATATCCATAAAAAATATTCAATACAACACGATATTCTCCATTAATCTTTTTCGCATTATATGCGATTGTAACTTTTGCAATCCAGAAATAAATTTCTTTAAAAATGTCATCAATCACCACACTTCAATTTTGAAATATCGCAAATAAAGAAAATCGGCAAAATTTTAAATTCTAAATTTTAAGACTTTACATGTTTACAGATTGTAAACAGTTGCTCTTCTCATTGAGCATTGCAGTAATGTTTTAATTTTTAATTAATTTACCGTATAATCGTGTTTACATTGTTTTGGGCTTTGTTTGATGGCGCAACTTTCTTGATGCATATTTGGCCCGTTTGCGGCGAAGAGTGTCTAGACACATTTTAAACAATGTTATAACACCACGGCGGTTCTCTCTATGTTGATTACACGCATATACAATTTCAGTTTAATAAATGAAGTTTTGAGGGCGTCTCTACTCCATACAGTCTCCGCACTATGTAGCGAAGGATTCCTTCATTTCATACAGAGTACCTCAATTTTAGGTTACATCAGAACGTCGCTTAATTGTCCTATAATACCAAATAAAA
>JARJDT010003401.1:0-12335 GCA_030264655.1 Leptusa sp. GC000079
AGACTTGGACTTATTTGATGCTCTTTGCTTTCACCGTCTGCCAAGGTCTGTTTGCTCTTTCACTAACGACTCCGTCGAAAGAGAAGAAGAAAGTAAGAACGACCGCGGCGAGCGCCAGCAGTAAACACAATTCGTTTTGGCTTCTTTGTATTTTATTCAAACAACTAACAACTCTTTGTCTAAGTAGGGACAACAATCAAGTAGGGAAACATTATTTATTCACTTTTATCATAATTATTACACAAGTACTGAATTAACAACTAAGTTTGGAATGTTGTTGACGCGTTTGCGAAGATCATCCACGTTGCAACAGTACCCATATCCTTGGGTGATGTTCGTCCTGTTCCAAGACAGGTCCCAGGTCACTTTGGAACAGATATCTGTGCATAGGACATCAACGGAGATTGCCTTTTGGTAAGGGTTGTTTAAGCCAACAAAAGCGATTCCTGATTTCGTCCTTGGTTCATAAACTATTTTCCAATAAATCCTGGGAACTGGAATACCTCGTTTCCCATTGTCAATGTATAAATGTATGGGAATATCCTTGTGGGTTGTCTCATGCGGAAGGGTTGCAACCCCATGTGTGCCGGTATAAACGACTAAGTCCAAATTTTTGTCCCCTGCGTATTTTCGAACCGATTTTTCAAGTTCATTCCAGTTACCTTCATTGAAAGTTTGCCATTGTGGGGCTGCATTTACGTAATAAAAAGTTGCATTTTGTTGGTGACCATAGACAAAGTCAGCACGTGCTGTCAAGTGTCCTCTACTAAGAAAATAATCCCCGGTTCCAATGTACTTTTTTGAAGTTTCCGGTAATCCCAGTTGCTTATTAACATTGATACGTTGCACGTATTGAGTGTACAGATTGTTAACTTGATGTTTACCAGTATTAAAGAAGGTTCCTTCGACGAATTGGGGTCTTGGAATATTAAATTGATTCCCGCCTATTGCCTTACTCAAATTATATGCGGAATATGCCGTTGTTTGGTTAAATTTGTCGAAACAAATTGTCAAATCCCGCAAAAATAACGTCTCGACTTGGTAACCGATTTCAATTTCGCTGAAGTTCTTCAGGCAAGGCTTCCCAGTGTAACGTGCCACGTGTGTGTTTAGTTTAGTGCAACTGAAGCTCCGCAAAGCAGCCGTCTGTGTTCCGCCGATTACTTGAAACACTTTCTGACCTTGGCACCGAACAGGCAGGATAGTCTTGGCTGTTGTTTTGCCATTTATGAGGACTTCGCCGCTGGGACATGCCAAATTTAACGTGTCTGCTTGAGTGAAACTGATGTCGCCATATTTGTTCTTTGGGAAATAGTACGCTTTCGTTGAGTTTAACAATAAGGGTGCGTTGGGGTGCAAGTCCTGCTGGATGGAAATCGTGCAAATTGCACGGGGTCCTTCGATCCACGGAAAGGATCCCAAGTGGGCGAACCACGTATAGCCGAGGAATGTAACACTTGTTACACTTGTTACAAGAACTGCACAAAGGACAAAGAAGTAGAAGAACTTCATTGTGTGATTTTTTCTTTGAAATGTTGAATTTTGCACTGTTTTAGTTCAATAGGTATTTTTATACTGAAATAATGAATCTTTGAATCAAGATTGATTCACAATTATTCTTATCAGAATTTAAATTTTGATAACGTCAAGAAATTAATATATGATAAGAAATTAATTTATTATTTTATTACTCAATTTAAACAAAATAATAAAACGTTATCAAAAATTATTTCAACAAATTAATTTGTATTTGATTTTATTTGCTAGTAATTATTTGCTTATTTTATGCATCATTGCCTCGTGCAATAAGATAACATGCAATAAATCACTTTCACATTCACATTTCTCGCGTATCGAATCTTAGAATTGATGTTCTTTCTCCAGTAAAAGCAACTAATAATACCTATTTGATATTGAAATTATTAAAATGATTTACGAATGCACTATAATAACATAGTATCAGATAGAAAATAGTTTGGTAATAGTTTCAATGTTTATTAATTGCTCGAATTAATTGATTTGTATGGAGACATGTAGTGTACGCTTGGTGCATGCATCATTTGAATTTTCACTCTCTCCAGCACTTTCGCTCACCTTGTCCTTATTTCAGATTTCATACAAACTTGTCGACGCATTCACAACACCGACAACACTCAACGGAAACCACTTCAATTATTTTACTGATAATTAATTAAACTTCTAAATTTAGAGTAATTACATGACACAAGATTTATGTAACGTCTGAAATTTAGAATTATTATGAGTAATTCCAGTTAGGTTTGAATTGTGACAATTAAATTGTTTCCACTTTCGTTCACCTTGTACCTAATTCAACTTGTTGAACTTCAACTTACCTGTAGATTTTTGAAGAAGTTAACATTGTTTTATTAAAGTAAAAGTTTTTCGTCACGTTGTAATCTTGCAATAAAAAATTATATCATTAAATAAAAAAATAAGCACAATGCGTGAATAATTATTTAAATTATATTAAAATAATAACTGCAAGAAGGAAATAACAAAAATATTATGTTATTTTATATTTATTGGTAACATTATTTATTTATTTTATTTATAATAATTGTTTGACTAGAATGTTGTTTCTCCATAGGAGAAAAAAAATTGGCAAGTTTTCACGCATGTCGAGGATTGTGTTTGGGTGGCGGACACAAACACTCCCCATTCAAAGAATCAGTAACCCAATCGATATAGTTCGATACTTTAGTATAGATCCCAGGCAAGTTGGGCCGAGCGCATCCTCGCCCCCAGGACACCAACCCGATAATCTCCATGTTACCATCATCCGTGTTCATGTGCAGCGGACCACCACTATCCCCCTGACAAGCATCCCTCCCGCCTTCAGGATACCCAGCACAAAACATATTCTCGCTGACCCGTTTCGCCCCATATCCAGCATTGTAACAATCCTGCTTGGTCCAAACAGGAACGGCAACTTTGCGCAGAATGCTCGAGACTTGACCGCGCTCGTCAGTCTTGCCCCATCCAGCAATGACCGCCAAGCGACCAGCATACGAATCTTCGCCTAATGTGTGAAAGTGACGATTAACTCAGTTGAAAATGAAAGTTGATGACTTTACCGGAGGTTGGTAGACAGGCTGCTTGCACTTTGTCGTTGAAATCAACCGGCGCGTCCAGTTCCAAGACGGCAATGTCATTGTTGTAGCTGTGTTTGTCGAAGGCCCTATGTTGGCGCGCCCTTTTCACGCCGCGGATTTGCGTCTGCGAGAAGCGATTCGCCGCGGTGCGGTCGTGATCAGCGAGGACTGCCGTAATCGTCCGCGCATCGAAACTGCAATCATCATAATTTACGGTTTGACTCGTGCGAAATTTCTCTTTCAATGATTACTCAACAACCCATCCCGAGCGCATATTTTGGAAAGATGTTGAACAATAAAGAAAGAGTTAACACAAACCCGTTGATACAATGTGCGGCGGTGAGCACATGGCGGCGCGTGATCAAACTGGCCCCGCAGTAAAACTCGCCGTTTCGGGATAGACCAACGATCCAGGGGAATTCATGCGTTTTTGTTATGTTACCACCGACTACCCTCATTTGACGATTGCTCATACCACACACTGAAATTTTTGTTTCAATTTTTGAAAGTTGCTCACTTGGGTTTCACGAGGTTTTCAAGAAATCTTGTGTTGTCTTGAATTCTGTCCAAGATCGAGATCAAGATTTTGACTTTTAAAATTTTGGAACCATTTTTCTACTTCACTGTTCAAAGTGGTACAGAAAATCATTATCAAGAATTTTTGAAGAAGAAATCTTGATTTGGTCTTGATCAGTATCCAAAAAAGGATCAAGATAAAAATTTAATTCAAATTTTAAGACAAGACAAGATTAAGACTTTTTGTTCAAGAATTCACGATCATGATTTTTGTAAAAAAAATTTCTTCTTTAAAAATGGTACAGAATATCATTTTCATAAATTCCGGAACGAAAAAGTTTTGGTTTGTTGAGACTCGTACAAGACAAGTTTTTTTGTCTCGTAAAACCGACTGAAACTCACCACAATTGCAAGCATTGTTAGGCACGATTGCATCGCCCTAAACACAAAAACACAAATTAGCGTAATCCTCGTTCGATTAGTGATGAGTCTCACCGATGATCTCGGCGCACTTTCGACGACTCCAACGCACAATAAGCACGCGATGACAATAAAAAGAGTTGAACCGTTGGTGCACATCTTGCAAAAGTCGTCGGCGCGGTGCAATCGTGCACAAAAAATTGATACCGACCAAATAAAGTGAACACCTTTTCGGCCCTCATGTTTATATACTCCATCAGCAACGGTTCACACTCGCAATATTCAAGATCAGTATTATTGTGCTATTGTTTCAATGTTAAGGGTAGAGAGAGGGGGCTCGTGTCGCCTTGACCATTTTTGCGCGTGTTTGTCGTTGTTCAACACACATTAATTGATAAGCAGGCTCAATGTCTAGGGGAGATGCATTCAAGGCGATGACATTGCTTTGAAATACCGCGACGCGGCAGCGATGACGATGCCGCGATGCGGTGCATTCATTCATTGTTACGCAAATTGCGCAATGCAAGCGTGTAAATGAAATTAAAAGCGTTTGACCTCATTTTCATTTCCTCGATGAGCGCCGCCTTTATAGGTCACATATTTTCAATTCGAATTCGAAAACTCAAAACAATAAGCTGATTGATCATGACCATGAATGTTTATCTAATGCAAATATTCATTTAGCTTGAATTGCGAAATTTGACAAACTGTCTTTTGTTGACATAATAAATATGCAAACAATAGCAAAGTTAAAGTCAATGATTTATTGCGCAAAGGTCGACTTTTAGCTAATTTCATTAGCGACAATTCAGTTTTGGTCCCAAGTTAACTTGAATATGTTTATAATATCCTGGAAAACAACGTCCTCGTCGATGATTTATTGATCAGTAATTAACATTGAGTAGGAATAGTACTTGAATGCCGCCCCCATCGACGGGTTATCTTCTTTCAAACACAATGCGTAATAGACATGAGTAGAATTCCACAAATCCGCACCTTGACCAATATTGCGCACGTTCATAATTAACTTATTAACTAATTACTAAATCTGAAGCACAATTTTCAATGTGACAGCAATTCTTTAAATAAGTTTAAGAAGTGATTCACTTGAAAAACTATTAAAGGCAAGGACAAGTAATAGTTTCTTGAATATATAATAACTATCGATTCAAATGCGTAAGTAATATAAGTTTAATGAATAACAAAAGCTGCTAGATGCCGTGTGATATGACTGTTTTTTACCGCTTTGTAGGAAAATATTTTTTGTAGATTATAAAAATTTGTCTACTCAAATGAAAAACTTTTTTAATCTAAAAAAATAAATTGCTTGTTGTTGTTGGAAAGTTTCTATAAGTTTATTGTTCAGTTCTGTAATTCTCTTGAAATAAGTAAATAAAGCGATCATTTTCGTTCGATTATTGTTTATTGTTCGAATGTAGGTTGATATTTTATTTAGTTCAATGCAGTTTCAATAAAGAATGCGGCCCGGACGCGAGTATTTCGCATTTGCATAATTGCATTGAAAATGTTGAACATGATGAGCGCATTCACGCAGGAAACTTTATGCAATAGTAGATTCTCGTCAATATTACAACAAATTGCAAATTACAAAGTAGGAAAAACAAAAAAATAACAATTTTAAAGTCTTATTTTGCAAAGTCGCTTTCCATTTTACAAATTACTAATAATGCATAACAAATGACCTAAAGTCTGAACAAAATAAAAGTTAAGTTGTTTGAAGAGTAAATTTATTGCTAAATTCGCGTAGCTAGTAATTGACACAGCAAACAATTGAAACGAAAATTCTTCCTTGAAAGTAATTTAAGTTTAATGATTGTAACACTTTGTATTTATTGACAGAAAAAATAAAATTGTAATAACGCGAGCCGGATCGGTGCTAACCAGGAGTCGTTCGCTTCTTCGTCGAACATGAAACCAGTTGGTTGTTGTCGCCTCGTCCAATATTATCACCCAATTACCTACTTTATTAATTGCTCGATTAGAAATCTTCAACTCCCATTGAGGTCCGTCCGCTACCGGTCCGGTCGTCGTCAACCGACCGCTAGTAATCAGTGAACGTTCTCGCCTCACAAACGTTTTTACATTTTCAAACATTCAAACAAAGTTAAAAACGACAATGTAAATTTGTAAATTTTTCAAATATTTTTTCATCAATCAACTTAAAAAATGATTAGACGTGTTTTGGTTTTTTATCAAATTTTCTTATTTGTGCAGTGTATTTCCGTTAACTTGGTAAATATTTTTTACTAAATAATTTAAAAAATATTTAAACAAAAATTGCAGGAAATTAAATCAAACACAAGTCGAGTTATAATTGATGCACCGCAATCGTTGGTGCATCCTTATCCAAATGTGAAGCCAACTTCGGCACCTGTGCAGCATGAACCGGGGGTGCCGCCCCCGAATAACAGTTATAATCCTGTCCGGCCACCTCAAGAATTCCAACAGTTGCAAAGCACGACAACGCCAAGACCACGACCACAAAAACCACAGGAAAAACCCGAGAATCCTTTCAGTTGGATTGTGGACTGGTTTCAGACTATTAAAGGATCACGTGCGCCTGAATTTAACGGCACTGAACCTGTTCCTGTTCGTATTCCAGCTAACAACTATCTGCAGGAATTGAATGAGACCCAAACTGAACAACTTTACGATTTGATTAATATGACTCAACACCAAAATGGGTGTAAGTCTAAATTAAGAAAAAAGAAAATATAATAATTAGGATTTTTGCTATAGCTGAATTCGAACAGTTAATTCGTCCTAACAAAGGACTTTTTGAGTGGCTCCTGGAAGTTACAGGATTCTCAAGACCAAATAATGACAACAACTTGCCTAAAGTTTGTCCTAATTGTGGTAAGTCCTTTTCTAAAATATCTTTTTCATAGAAAAAAATATTTTAAATTCACGGATATTTTTAATGTATAGTTTGTGGTCAATCCTTCAAACATATTCGCATTGTTGGCGGGGTGGAAACAAAAGTCAATGCGTATCCTTGGATGGCGTATCTGAAATATAACGGTCGTTTTTATTGCGGCGCAACGGTAATCAACAATAAATATCTGCTAACGGCAGCTCACTGTATTAGCGGCTTCAACAAGGATCGTTTAGAGATCACACTCCTTGATCACGACCGATCGACACCCTTCGAAACGCAGACGATCACCACCAAAGTGAGCAATGTCTTCAAGCATAGTCGTTATAACCAAGGACAAAACTACAACAATGATATTGCGCTCATAAAAGTCGATCAGGACTTGGACTTTAAAGGACTCTTGAGGCCTGTGTGTCTTCCCACGCTAAAGAAGAGTTATACCGGGTATACGGGCATCGCAACAGGATGGGGCGCCACTGAAGAGCACGGTGGTATCTCGAATAAGTTGAGGGAAGTTGAAGTGCCCATTTTAGCGAATGCTAATTGTGTTAAGACAGGATACGGGCGCAGGATCACTGAGAATATGATGTGTGCAGGATTCGACGAGGGAAAAAAGGATTCTTGTCAGGTATTACAAAACATTCATTACTAAAAATTAGTGACCAAAAATAAGCTATTCACGTATAAAAAAAATATTTTTTAAGGGTTGTTTAATTGTTTTATTTTAGGGAGATAGTGGTGGTCCATTACATGTCAAAAATAATAGTGTACATCAAATTGTCGGTAAGAATTACTAACTTATCTAATATTATATCAATTTAAACCTTGCCTAATTTCTATTAGGCATAGTGTCATGGGGTGAGGGTTGTGCCGAACCAAACTTTCCCGGCGTTTACACAAGAGTGAACAGATATTTAACGTGGATTAATGCGAACACCAAGGATGCGTGTTACTGTTCCTAATCTTCTACCTAATCCTAATCTCATAGAACATAGAATTCAATTAAATTGCAAACTATACTAGTCTAATGTTTACAGTAATTAAATGTAACTTATTTGTTATTTAGCGACTCAATAAATTATTTCCTGTATAGCCAATAAGTTTCCATTTCACCTTTGCCCTGTGCGAAAATAAATTTAAATTAATTAAAGAAACACCCTGTATATAGTGAAAGTGTACCTTGACTTGTACTTTGCCACGATTCTCAATGCGATACTTATTTGGCGGAAGTAAATCTTTGGTGAGGACCGAGATATTGATTTTTCCCGCCTAATCAAATAAAGGACAAAGTGAATTTAATCAGGATTATTTCTAAAGTGAATAAATTGCATAAAGTGCTTGTTGTGTATATATTTACTTTACTTACAACACTATTAGATTCCATTCTCGAAGCTGTATTGATTGTATCGCCGAAGAAACAATACCTGGGCATTTTCTGGCCAACAACGCCAGCAACAGCCTTGCCTGAATGTATTCCTATATACAAAACACAACTTTTCATTAGATTATTATTTTTCTTTCTACTTCTACTTTCGTTTAGAGTTATTTTAAATGTAATGAAATCAAGTATAGAAGTTTCTTTACCGATTCGTATATCGGCTTGAACACCATCAGGCAATTTCAATTCTTTCATGCCATCCAACATCGCCAGCGAGACATCTGAGATTATCTCCGCATGCCTTTCAGTGCGTTCGGGAGCGCCGCATGCCGACATGTACACCTGACCCACAGTTTCGACCTACAAACAAAGAAAAAAATTAATTTATATTCTAGATGACGATGGTAGATTTCACTTTGTAGACTCTATATTCGTCCATTAATTCGTCAAAGCACGTGAAAATCGTGTTCATTGAAGCGACCATATCCATCACGTCCTTAACACTTGTGGATTGCAATCCCAAGATTTCACAAAACATTATTGAAACACTTGAAAATGTCTAAAAGCAACAATTTTACTTTCAATTTTTTTTCGAATTTAAAAAAAAAATGTTAGTACCTCGCAAGTGACGGTTGAATCGCCAGCTTTCATTTTCTCAGCGATAGTTTTGGGTATCATCGAATATAAAAGTTCGTCACCGCGTTTTTTCCACGTGTTGAGCAACTCGTAACTTTTTCCCAGTTCATCAGATTGCTGCTCGGCGTCATCAAACATTACCTCCAACCTTGAATTTTAAGTGAAAATTTAATTTAAAGTTAATTAGGGAAAACACGCACTTTGAGTTGTGTTGCCATCCTGCAAGGACCATTTCCTTACTCATTCCATGTTGGTTCAGGTCATTTAGGAAAATGCCTTGTTCTGGCAACTCATCCAAGTCGTTTATGCTAAAATTCAATTTAAAATTGATTCTTAAAAGTTGTATTAAAGAAAAAGTTTTGAGATTACATGGGACTTGGTAGAAAAACAATTGCATTAACGTCCTCAATATATTTCATTTGTCCTTTAAGGAGCAAATTTTTGCTGCCGACAATTTCGTGTAGCGCAATTTTCTTGTCCTCGTCAGTTGGCGCTCGTATTTTACCCTTTGCAGACTCTTTCTTTTCACTTGCATCCTGTTCCTTCTCATAAGTTGCAGTCATTTCAATTTCAAACATTACATTTAGTAAATTCATTGTCTATAAATAAATTTTTAATTTGACGAATATTTTCGCGATTTTTTTACTGTTTACGTTTTTCCAAGTGAATGAAATTCCTTTGGGTCTGCGCAACTTGAAAATATCTATAACATTTCGTCCTAGAAGTGTTTCCGGTGGTCCTTTCCACACTTCAACAATTTTCTCCCCAGCGCCCATGACTTTCATGCGTGGATTCATCAAAATTCCGAACGGAAAGAGCTCCAAAAACAAGGAACAAGGAAAGTTCTCCAAGGATTTTGTGTTCGTATTGGAATTCTTGACTTGATGATAGTTTATATATTCGCGATTATCGAAATCGATTCGATAACGTACGATAATGGACGTGCGATCGACTGAGGCTGAACTTCCCTGGTCTAAAATACGCAACTTAACTTTGAGGTTGAAAAAATCTTTAGCAATTTGTGTCAAAAGTCCTGAAAACAAACAACTAAACATCGCATTCAGTCGAAAGTTACGACATTACCAACCAATGATATAAGTGGAAAATCCTTGTCGCCCGCTTCTGTAGACTAAAACACATCCGTTCGGATCGATCTCGGAGAGATAAATTGAGGGGCTTTTCATTTTGGGATAAGTGAAGCAGAACTGCGAATGAATGTTATCGACGCTCGACAAAAAGTCCGTGAAGAAACGGCCAGTCGCACGAATTGTAATATCGTAACTAAAAAAAGTCTAATCAATGGTAGCCCGGCGCCTTCACATCTCATACAGGGTAATTTATAACTTGTGTTCAACAATTCATATAAAATCAAATTTCAAACTGGAAACAAAATATACATTTGAAACTTTTTGACTATATTATATTATATTATATTATTTTATATTTGAACGCAAATTATGAATTACCCTGTATAACACAGTCTTACCCCAAATTGGTGAAATAACGCACAAAGCATTTCCCAAAAAAGTTCATGAAACTGTCGTAAGAAGCCCCAGTTACTTTGGAGCAAGCGGCAGCCAAGTTCGACATTACTGTGTCCGGATAAACTTGATGCGTGTTAAACTCAGTGACTTTAAGTCCGGCTTCCTTGACGACATTTTCCCATACAATGTCGCCGTATTCAAGCTGCAAATTTCGCGCTGCGATTATTTGAAACTATGCAAGTTTACTTTCCTACCTGCACAAAGTATTGAACACTTTCCAATAGCATTCCATACATTTTTTTGACAGCACTAAATTACGACTGCAAGGAACAAGAAAGCGACTGAAGAAAGCAACTGAAGGACTGAACTTTATTCGGAGACAATTAGCCAGCAGTTAAAATTAATTACCCCACTTGAACAAAGGACGAAACTGGTGGGTTAATATCTTTAGACACGAAATAGATATAAGTACTCAGGCGAATTAAGAAATTAATCGATGTTTGTCATGATACATTCGTTGTTTCGCTAACAAGTTTATAACTTTGTGGTTTTAGTTAATAACTATCAGAAAAGTAATAAAATTTTCTCTCTTGTAGAAAACACGAGTCGATTGTTCTAAGGATAATGGAAAACTAAGGCAAAGGCAGAAAACTGAAACACTTTCATTTCCAATTCATTTGCTGAAATTACATAAACTTAGGAATATTTGAATTTCAATACGAAAGGCTTTCAAAATAATTAAACTCGATGAAAATAGACAGTTTGCAATATTTATTATAAGTAGCAAGTAAAATTAAAATATAATAATTGCTTAAGACTAATAATTTCTATCAAGTAAAAAAATACATTGACTGACTAGACTAGGACTAGGAAAATGTAAAATTTATTTTGCATGTAACTGAAAGTAAATTAGCAAGAGTTCAAGTGCGGTTCTCATTCGGATGCTGTGGCTTTTCCATCGCACGCAACGTCGAGTCGACTGCATAGGAAAAACGTTTCCATCTCGCCTTTCCCTTTAATCGTAACAGTCCCGCGCTCCTTAATGGAATATCGATTCGCCGGGAGAAGGTTTTTGGTGAACAACGATATGTGTATCATGCCAGGCTACTTACGCATAAAACACACAAAACACTTAAAAAACAGCAAATTTTTACTTTTTTTACTTACAATACTTGTCGACTGCATCCTGGATGCGGTGTTGACTGTGTCACCAAAAAAGCAATAACGCGGCATTTTATTTCCCACAACTCCAGCAACAGCTGCTCCTGAATGTATTCCTATTAAAGAATTTTCAATTGGAAAATTGCAAAATTTATTTTTTATTGCATTGAAAAAATGTGAGAAAATTTGGAAATTACCAATGCGAATCTCAACCGGAGTACCGGAAGGTCCTTGAATTTTCCTGACATTATCAATCATGCTTAGGGCCACGTTGGCTACGCGTGTCGCATGCGTTTTGTTCCTTTCAGGCGCACCACTTGCGGCCATGTAAACCACCCCAACTGTTTCAACCTGAAGGCAAAAAATAATTAAATTATAATTCATATATTTATTTTGATTCTTTAAAAATAATTCAAAATTCAATAGTTAAACTTATAAATTGTTTTAATATTTTTCAACTTTATAATGAGAGTAAAACGTTCAAATTTAATTATTATTTTTAAATAATTTAATTGAAATAATTTGTTAATATTATTATAACTGTATTTGAAATCAATAAAAAAAATAATTAAAAAGCGAATTAATTTGATGCACTGACCTTGTAGACATTGTAAGTGTCCATGAGTTCGTCAAAACACGAAAAAGCTGCGTTCATGGCGGAGACGACGTGCATGGTCTCCTTGACGGTTTCCGATGAAAAGCCCACAAGTTCACAGAACATAATCGTCACC
>JARJDT010003410.1:0-12767 GCA_030264655.1 Leptusa sp. GC000079
TTTCGAGTTAGACGCAAAAATCACGTTAGTCCCATCAAGTTAAGATTCCTGCCGGATTGCATCAAATGTTGTTATCATGCATATTTAATTGAAAGTCTTAATATTTCAAAACACCTACGTAGACAATTCTGATTTCTTCTTTTTCTCTTCCTTATGAAGCTGGATGCGATGCGTGATGCGTTGCAGGTTCAAGCAATCTCGAATACTTGAGCTTGATTGCAACAGTTCAACTCGAAGCGCTCTTTGTGCGTCCTGTTATAACTTATAAGTTGTAATAATAAAACATATTAAAGAGCTTTGGTAAAAATTCTTCGCTCTTTAGTGATTCTGAACGGCGCCAGTCTAGACCGTGCATTATACATATGTGCACACACAGTGATTCCATATATGATCATATTGACCATGACAAAACGGTAAAAATATAATTACCATAGTCGACAATAAGTTACAATCATAATACAATACGTTTCAAGAAAATATGCTAAAAATAATTCAATGACATTACCTACACTTAAATAGCTATAGCAAATTAAAGATTGAGAAAGAAATTAAAACAAGTTTCTTGATAATCTCAACTGCAGAGAAGAACTGAAGTTGTATAAATAAGCATCAGCTAAAATCGATTTAAAGTTGTGGTTCGAGCAATTCAAATCTTGGAGATGCATTTCAACTGCAAGTCTTAATATCTCATATATTGAATTACCATAATGGCAACGGTGATGTTATTTGGCGTATTATTATTACATATTGAATGTCCATAATGCGAAATGTCCATGTCGATGTCACACTGCGAGGACCCTTCAGCTTGTTTAATGCTCCATCAGATCTCTATATGTTGTGTATTGTATGTAGCTTCGTCCCAGATCACCTCATCGTCCGTTGCGCGTATGTAATTATCAGTAACAAATGTGCATTATCAGCTTATGATAGCGTTCGAGTTAATATGCGTCCGTAATGGCACTCTGTGTCTGGCAATGCCCAACGCATATGTTGTGTGTGATGGAACCTGTTTTAGTCCTGCCGGTGTTGCCTGGATGTTGACGGCATTGCCAATGCAATATTATAGAATATGCCCGCAACGCACATCAGAAACATAGCATTGAACTGTGAATATGAACATGCACCTCAAGCTCAAACTCAAGCAAAGCCAGCAAAGGCAAAACCAAAGGATTCAATGCAGCGATGAGTTTAATCATCATGCTGATACCTATACAAGGAGTGATTGGGCACTCTAAGTGATGTTCAAATATTTGGAGTGTTTCGGAAAGGAGGCATCATCCTGCAATTTGTATCAAACACACCATTTGCATTCAATCATCTGAAGCTTCAATTCGTGAGCGACTGCATTCAAAAGATGCGACCGCACACTTAAACCCATCGCCCATCAGCTCGTGCTCGCGTGCATCTAACAATCAATTCGAACCGAACTCCTCTCATCAGTGCTTGATCATCGCTAGCAGTCTGCCCATATTCGTGCATGATATCAATATAACGGTTAGTTATTGAATTGAACCCAAAATATGACATATGGTCACACATGCGTAGACTTGTACATTTCGGCATGACTCTGATTAATGCGCGGGGACAAAAAAATCAATAAACGCACCGAAATTTTACAAATATTTATCCACAGAGATAATTTATCGATGAGGCGATTATTTACCGGTGTTTGTGTTGGTTTTATAAACCACTGATGCATAATATGTACTTACTTTGAGCATAGTCACCTTCACAAGGTAGTCGGCGTTAATAGCGTAATTAATGTGCGAATGCCGCACAGTCTGAAGATATTTATGTATAGATTAATAACTGTAAATCAAAACGGCGAGTCGGAGCGGAAAGACAGAATGGATTGGATTGGATTGGAAAAAGCGCAAATTAAATATTAATCATTTCAACTGTTTGTTTAAGCCATTAATGTAGTGGTGTAGAGCGTATACGTATAGATATAGATGTTTATTGAATTGATTTAGTGAAGAGCGACGCGAATCATGAACTGAATATGAGTCAATAATTCATAAATAATAAATTGTTGTGTAAATGCTTATGGATTTGAATTTAATTACATTTAATTACCCTACATTTTAAGTTGAATCTTTCAATACGTTATTAAATGCTTTGTTGTAGTTATAAACGTATAGCTAAACTCACCAAAAAACTACAAAGTACACACATAAATGTCGCAATAAGTCTACAATAACGCCGGCATTCATTGATTACCTTTTGTTGTGTGTTGTGTGTATTTGATGATAATGCAGCAAGCGCGCAGCGCGCGTTTTGTTGGCTCGATACCTACGAAAACATAATATCATTGCGTGAATTTTGCGTTTTAATTAAAATATTGCCAGTTTGTGTCATTGTAATTGTGCGTGAGCGGTGTTCGCTGCCTCTGTTGCTTGCTTTGATGTGCGTAGGTGGGGATCGTTTCGCATGCTATTGTAGCACATATAGCATTATAGCGTACTGTGGGGGTGGCAAAAGCGGCGAATGCTCGCTTCATGCGGAGGGTTACACCGACGACCGGCGTCGGTGGATTCAATGACGTCAGGGACGAGACCGCCACCGACGCCACACCGCACCGCCGCCACTGCCTGCCATCCTGTCGAGTCGAGCAAATTCTGTACTTATAAAACGTGTGCGTTTTCGTCTCTCTATATTTCTATCCATGCTACCCAACCGAGATATTCTTCGCTTCTACTCTTACTCCTAGCTGTCTTGCTATATCTCTCAACTACCGTGGCTATAACTCCATAAGGTCCTGGCTGCAAAACCTATCTACCTACTCGACTCGAGTCGAGTTGAGAGGTTCGTGGGAGGCCGCAATTTTGCGACACACGGAAAAATCCCATCTAGAGAATTTCCCAGTTGTACAATATCCGACACAGGCACATGCTCGAAATTGACACGAACACAACCAGACCGCCGATATGAGATCAACAAGGTGATGCAGAAATTGAAGGAGTTGTAGGTATATGACGTAGTTTATGAAGGATTAAGTAGACTAGGAGAGCAAAATCGTTGGCATTGGCGTAGGTGTAAATATCAAGGTAGAAGCAGCTTGTAATACTCAATGTAAAACCCACGCGTACTTTTCCAACTGATGCTAACAGCTAACTAAAGTGATAAACGAAGGAGAAAATTTGTTTGCTATGAAATATTAAAGCATTGTCTAAACACATTGTCGTATTTTAGCTTGCTTGTTGTCTGTAAAGGGTTATGTAGTTGGTAATTTACATTTTAATAAAAGCGACACGTGGACACAGTCTGATGCCCTTCATACATATTCTTGTTACCTATACGTATAGGTTCATATGTGAAATTAGGGTGAAAACTGTTTCGAGGGCGAAAACTCTTCAAACGCACGCCCGTGCACGATTACGATTCACTGCGATGGCGAACACGGGCGAAGGACAAATACGCATTTTCACATTGTGTATGGAATATGTATAACGCGAACGTGAAAAACGGAATGAGTTGAACAAAAAACTGTTTAACGGTTCCGAACGCACCCGAATCCGGCCAACCTACTTACACTTTTATATCTAGCTATGTACTTACATTGAAAGCAAGTCGATTTGATGCAAAAACATGCGTATAAACTTTTTTCAACCGTCTCGACGCTTTATTTGTAATAGTTAGAGCACTTGGAGTAAAAAAAATCTTGTACAAAAAAATCAACGCATGTTTGAGTGCAGTCAGTCCAGATACAGAAAGGTATAAAAAGTTGCATTGTTTTATTAGGGATTTAATTTATCGCGCGAAAACCGAGTTCATGGAGGGTTGGTGTGCCTAATAAGCGATAATAAAATAATTAAGACTTTTAGTTTTTCCTAGCACTTTTCTTTTACTTCCAAATAAAGCAAGTGCTCGACCCATTTTCATTTTGTTAGAGTTAGACTGATATAAAGAAAAAAAGGATAAATGAGGTCTTGTGATAGTTATTCAGTTGTAGAATAGTTTATTGACAGTTGTAGAAAACGAAAGCCCAATGACAATACTGTTGTTGCATTTGTATTTTGTATACCGAGAGAAGCGGCAAATCGAGAAGGCTATGCTCGGCTGTTGGAGAGCGTCAGGGTAAGTGAGTATTGAGTGTGGAACAAAAGCTGTCTGGCTTCGCGTAATCAACTCAGAAATTGGGGGATTCACTTAGCAGGGGGTTTGCGAGTCAGAGGGAAACTTGTCTCCATTGTCTCTTCGTAACCGCGCATATGGGTTCCCTACATTTACACCAACTTGCCAACTAAACGTACCACCGATATGTATTCCATACGTGCATTATCCAAATACACATATTCATTATCGATTATTTTGTGTTTGCTTTTTATACTTTAAGTGTTTTACACACATAAAATTCGAACAGTGGATAGAAAGAGAGTGCCAGTCAACTGCCCCCAACTTTACTCATACCGAGTGTCCCAAAGTGACACTTGATTCTTTAATTGAAATGAACAATGTATTCGTTTAGATTCCGAATGTAAGCTTGAACCGTTCGTTGAATAAGGATATATTTTAGGAAGGATAACCTCAATATAAAGGACTATATGAAATTGTGTTTGTACTAACTTCAGATTTAAATTTAAAGTAGAGTTTAATGTGAATGGCTAACTGATGACCTAAGTGGCGCCATCTAAAGACAAGATCAACGTGCGGGTAAAACTTTCTCCAATAGGATGATCCTTCTTACAAAATAAACATCATTCTGTACTATTGTACATTCTTGTTACTATAGGAAAAGTTTTCTCGTCACCAGGACTACGTTAAAAGTATATCCTTACCTTGCTCCTTGCTGGAAGATGTTTAAAAGTTTAAGTAACTTTGAACTTTCCCGACTATAGAAGCAAATGACTATAGTTGGGTGTCTTCTTAAATATAGTTATGGGTTTGATATAATTAGCTTACCGATCTGTCTGGTCGCGCCCTTCCACCCTCACCAAAAATCCCTGTTGTCGCCGTTTACCAAAAATCTACTATTTCTAATTTTAAGCATCTGATATTATTAGACTCGTTATTTATTGGTTTATTACCATTAGTTAGAGGTTGGTGCATGGCGTGTTATATGTGGCGTTTATTTCCAACTAGGAAGATTGGAAAAGAGGGATCGTGAACCATGAAGTTGGATATAGATATATCTAGACATAAAGAGAGCGGGAACTATTTATTATTACTAAACAGAGGATTTCGAAATAGAACTAGTCAACTAGAGACGAATAAATGCGAACACATAAGTTTGCTGAGTGACAAGGAGTCGAACTGGCGCGGTAGAAAGATGAAAACGCAAAGGATTTATTTTAAAAACGCCATAACTAAATGGAATTCTTAAAAAATCCTTGTTTGAATTTGACAGCCGTCTGCACTGCAACTATGTTCGGCGGTCAGATTGCAACTTGGTAATTTGAATATGTGCATAATTCAAATTACATGCGTAACACGAATCGATTAATAATAATCGATTGGTATATCATGCATACGTGCGTATAATATATTTACATAATTATATCAACATCGTATCAATAGCGACATTTTAACGCTATTAACACTCAATGTCAATAAAGTTATACAACATTAAATTAGCATTAAATAATTCCGATTATTGAAATGCAGTCAAATTGCTCTTTTATGTTTCAAGCATTATTCCAAGCGTAATAATCTTAGCTCTTAAGCGCTGTCAATCTAGTCTAGTTGTTTTTATGAGCGCGCGTTTTAATTGTATTCAAACTGATCAATGATGCATGCGTTTATTAATTTATCAAGATAGCACGGAGCATAGTTTACATAGTTGAATTTTCCAATTGTAATTCTAATTACTAGACAATCTGTTGGGGGATTTATCATTGTCCTTGTTCATGATGGTGCGTCTGAGTTTGGGAATGTCAGGAGTGGAGACGTGTTGCGCGCATTCTCTCTCCCACTGATGACTGGGAGACTTTTTAGACGTCTGCTGTCTGTGTTTTTCGAGAGCTTTTTATGTAATACCTTGGCTGGCTTACCCCAAACCACACAGCTAAAGCTAACTCAGACTGGTGGCATTTGTTTTATTTGATTATTTCATTTACATTTTCATTTCATCGTGTCGTGCACAAGCGTCAAACAAATGGTGCATTAAATTATTTTTTACTTACCTGTTGTAAGTTGTTAAAGTGGAAAACTAGTGAATTAAGTGGAAAATTAGCTTCGACAATATAAATCATTCTCGTCACATATTTTATACACATTACAATAAAAACGTTGATTTGCAAAGTTTTTATATTTATCGATTGTTGATAGTTGTAAACATGACATTTATGTGCGTTTAATGTTGATTTTTCTCGCTGTTCGTGCATGCACCATAAAGAGAACATTCAACCCCCCAAAACAGGGAAATATGTGCGCAAATAGGTTTTGTTTAGACGTGTAGGTAGTTTGGATTGGATAGAAGTTTTGCATTGATGCATTTTCCATATTCCTTTTCAATAGAAGAATGGAAAATGTGATTGTAGTAGTGTTTGCTGTTTTAGGTATAGGAGGAGGACCTCCAGAATAAAATTCACATTGATTTTTAGTTTCAGGTTTTACTATCGTACTATTTCTATTGCATTATTGGGTTTGTATCGAGTTTGAGCAGTTTGCGCTTTGTGTGTATGTGTGTATACAATACAAACCTGAAGCAAACCGGGGAAAATGCAGGATTGGGAAACACGGAACAGAGGCACGAGTTTAGCGTGTATGGTGCCGGATTGCACCAACGCCAAAATGCATCATCACCGAGCAACCATCAGCGCGCATTTTCGGTTATTAGGGAAAATGCATTGAGCGTTGTGTCTCCTATTGTGCACCCCAAACCCATGATTTAAACTCCTGGCGCTGTGCGGCTCAGCAAAATCGCAATGTATCAATCAACAATACATTAACCGAGTGCTCAAATTAAATTTTCCCGAATGCAATTAAATTATTTTAAACCTCTACTTAATCACTAAAAACTTGTGAAAAACCTCCAAGGATTTCAAGGATATTTAAGCATCACGTTGGGGTTTTCCATAATCCTATGAATTTTCCGATTGCTTGTGAATACAGTTTGTGTTTCGGACATTCGATATAACGAAATTGTTCGGTTTTGTTGTACATTTAGATGGAGAGTAATCGATACGCGTTCACAGATCAATAAAATTACTGATAAAAAAGCCAGGACAGAACCCTAATAGAACACACAATGTGACCGAATCCGTATATAGAGTACCATCGTCACTGTCGAGTGTTCAAACACATCTATGGGGTCTCAATATGACGTTAAATACACATATGAGAAGAGAAGTATGTGTACGCGGGCGACTCATCGACTCGCAACACATGGATGACAGGGCAAATCGAAGGGAGAATATTTTAACTCATACGCAATACCAATAGTTCAATAGGACTGGAATAGAGGAATAGGGCGAATGTTATTACATCACGCTTAAATAAATATCATTGTCGCTCATTTAATTCTCCTATGTGTACAAAAACTCTATACTTAACTAACTTATTATGCATTTAAATAGTGCGCGTACTTGGATTTCATTTGGAAATTTGGAACTACATTGATTCAAGAGTTCCCATTCCCATTTAATTGGAATTGTTATCAAGTGTTTTAAATTAGACAAATTAAATTCTAATCTTCTTATTATGCGACAATAAAATGTAATGATTTTGTTTGTCTTCTTGTTGGTAACCAACATTCCAATTTGTAATAATAATAAGTTGAAAGAAAAACTTGCAGCGAGTAAGTCCAGCACATTCATTTAATTTACAAGCGAAAACCGGTAAGTTGAAGTCGATTAACATTGAACATCATATAACATGCGTCAATTATGGGTAATTTCACATGTTTATTGATTGCATCAAAACAGTTCCAAGTGTGCACCGAGAGGCAAAAAACTGTCAACTTGACTTTTTACAGTTCTTTAGATATTACACGTATAGAAAAACAGAAAAGAAAACATCGCACTTGAAGCATGAAGCATCAAGCGAAGCAAGCAACAACGAATATTAGCATTACCGACCTTCATCTAGAAACAAACATGAATAATGCATTCGACGAGTCTATATGTCTATAATGTAACTTAAGTAATCCAACTATAAAACTTATTAATATCGTCATTGTTTTGGATACGATACGTGATTTTCAAGGTTGATAACTCGACGACACAATTTATAAAATTCATAAAAAAAAGTTCGTTTTTCGTTTCACTATAATATTTATTTTCATGTAAAACTATCTTACTATCCTAGAATTTCTAGTATAGTTTTATGTTATATATTAACTAGAGAAATAAGTTAATCTAAGACACTTTGTATCATCTAAAACACGCCGCGATGTCAATTGTGCACGTTTCATTAGCTACTCATTAATGCATAATCGACAATTTCCTCAACTCAAGCTTCTTAACTTTTTAAGGCTCGTCCGATTAACACAATTAAACCGCACACACGTACACGTGATTCCATCCAATTGAATCGAAAACAAAACATTGTTGTACACACACAAAGAAGATAATTGCGCAGCGGCCATGGAGACGGTTCAAGTGTGTGACATCATGGGATGTGCGCCGATGAGAAACTCGCATTGTCATTGATATTGTCCAGCATTTATTAATCAATTAATGTGCCATCATTGTCATCAATGGAAACCACCCAGAAATGTTTCAAACATTCTGCGCGCAGTTAGAGTTTCGATGCGTTTTTGCGTCGTGCATTGTATCAGAGCGGATGTGTTCGGCGTTCGCTTTCGGCAAAAGGAGAGGAATAGGGACAGGGTCGTTGCGTAGGCTGACATTGTTTTTTACATGCATGTTAACAGTCTATATCATCCATAGGATAAGCTAACTTCTATACGAATTGTAAGGCGATCTGACGCGTTGTGTTCATTGGTGGTATAATTTCCTTCCGGTCGCTTTGCTCTTGCTTATATTATGTTTCTGCTTGAGCGTGTGCTGGGAAGCTTCCTTTCCGACCTGTTCCGAGGTATAAACAGAGCCAACAACGTACTTTAACAGAAAAAAATCGACTAATTTATCTTCAAACGAGTGTTAATAATTGTGAAGAATTTAAAAGTAAAAAAATTAATAAAATTACTTAACATTCAAGGATTCAAGTTTGCTTCAAAGATAGAAAATTAGAAAATTATACACTTGATCAAAACACATTTCTTCTGCTCGGTGTGAAAGTTGTGTTTTGATAATTGAAGAGCTTTTAGTGTTTCTAACAGTCGAAGTATGATTTGTACAAGCGTGGATTCTTTATCGTTGGCCACTCGCCCTCTCATGCCTTTGTAGCGCTTTTGATGCTTGGCTTGATGGCACTCTTCGCATTGCGTCATGTTTCCACGTATGTTCTCTCGTTCCTCTCATCAACATCACATCGTAGCGTGAAGCATGCATGTAAGCATGTAGCCGAAGCAGCGAGTGCCTCCGTGCGGTCCGTGAGAACCCCAAGCTTCGACACCACCACCCGACCGATGTTATTGAATCGGTCGTGGGAATTAAACTATAACACAAAACATCGCATCGACTCCACTACCATTCGAATGTCTTGCTTTGCCTCTGCTTACTTGTAAACACATCCAAATAAGCATCGCATTAAACAGGGCGAACGCTTAATTTGTCATTAAATCAGATTGATGGTTTGCTTTGACCGTTTGATGTTTATTATTTGAACACTCTGTATGGGATGATACAGGCGTATAAGTTTGAATATGATGGACTACACACAGAACTAGGCCGAATCGATGGTTCAAATGTTTCGAACGTTGGGCCGCTTTGTTTCATTTTTTTTTATTTAAGTAATTTGGGGGAGGGTCCCACAATCAGGCACAAAACACAAGGGCTTTGATGATGTTTATGTGGGAACAGAGTATTTAACATTTTTGTTCAACTGCTATCATAAACTAACATTACGAGTTTCAAGTACTCATTTGAACTTGTCACCTTTTTGCGTTTCGAGTAATTAAAATCGTTGAAATTCAGCACATTCGAATTCGGATGAGGATATCAAAAAAAGTTACTGTCCTAACCTGAATTCTATCAAGTTATAACGTGCCAAATGTAGAAAAATTAAAAAGTAATGAAATTTGCAAATAGTCGGAATTAGCTAATTAATTAATTTAATTAGTTCTTAAAGCTCACGAGTAACAAAATTTTTACGGCTACTAATGAATCGTTAAAAATTAGCCCGCGCACGTATTAATGTATTCATAATCATAACTTTCATCTTGCGATGAGATGACATTACTAGCCTACTATAGAATTACATACCTGCCAGCTAGATGTTTGTACATGTTGGAAAAAGATGAAAAGTAATAAAAGCACCGCGAATGGATGACGGTCGCAATCATAACGGAAGCGCGTCGGCACGCAATAAATTTATTGCGTTTTTTTTTGGAGCGCGCACGCTCGTGTTCTTGTCAGGTGACGAAAATTGGATGAACCTACCATGAATGAATTCGATTTATTTCTTTTGATACACTTTTATCAACGCACTCATACACCAAGAACACATTTATAGCCATACTTAAATCGATACTTACCCTTTACCAACAAACAGACGTTTTCCAATTTTCCATTGTCACTTGTTTGAACAAATTTTCCGCAATATAGATAAAGCAGCTAATCAATAACAAAACACCTAAGATAGCCATAATTGTTTTAACGATATTTCATAGAATTTATAGAAGGCTTTGTTGCAGAGCATTTGAAGAATTTCTTTGTTCAAATCGTCTCTATATTTGTTTCAATTTCATTCCTCTTTGCTAATAATATATTTAACATTTTGCTTTGTTATATTTCTAGGCGATTGTACGATTATTTACCAGAAATGTTAACAATTAGTGTCGCTATAAGTAGGTATGCGTAGAGAGCATAGAAAATATCTAGCCTAGTCGTACACAATGAACGAGGATCTAATATGAGCGATGAATTAAGAGAGCCAGCAGGAAATTAATTTGAGAATTCCGTTTCTTCACCGGCATATCAAAGCAATTACCATTCCATCGTTTTATTTAGCTCTTCAACGTTGTTGTTCTTTATCTTGCCAAACATTCAAATACAAATGTATTAACTAACTTTCAGGAAGATTTTTCGATCATGTTGTTAATTTACGTGCTCAATTTAAAATATCAAAACACCAATTAATTATTGAAATTATCAAATAATTTTTAAATCAAAGACATCTTGCTAGCGTAAATTTTTATCTACCACTCGTCGCATTCCCAGGCAAATACCTGTTTAAACAGTTAAAATGTCAAACTCTTTAATTATGAGCTGTTTGTAAGTTGTTCGTATTTATATTAATATAGATTATTGGAAGAAGAAATTAGAATATTAGTTATAATATGCGCTCTATTTTTATTAATTGGCATGTGAACCCGTTTCAGTTAGTGTGCCTGATGCGTGTTCATAGCTCAATTTGAATCAAAGCTTCCAAACAGCATTCAGGAATTAATTGATACTAATTTATCGATGTGATTTGTATGCAAAAGGCAAGCACAAAAATTTAATTAACTAAACTATTTAGTTGCTTTTGATAAAACGATAACAGCTTGCTTGCAAGGCAACTATCTTGAAAATGTGCTTGTTTCACATGATATCAATTTGATCAACATAATGATAATCATCAAATATTAAAAATAATTAATTAATGACGACTGCATGCTTGAATTTAATTGTTTTATAGTAGTGTTTTGTTACTACACTCACCTGACACGCCATTATTCAATCCATTTAGATTTAATGTATGAGACTGAAGTGTATTTTATTAGCTAATGTTTTGATAAAATTTGTGGCAGTTAAGGTTTGAAAAATGATGTTTTAAAAGTGTAAACTAGTAGATTTGTTGCCCAAATCGCGTGGGTTGCTAATGGTTAATGTGAAACTTATAAAAGAATTTGTTCTTCACAGTTTCGCCCAAGTTAAGATTTGTTAAATTAAAAATGTATTTGTATGTTGTTTTGAAAACTTTAAGCCGCACCTCCAACTCCAACAAGTGTACAAAAGCAAGTACAAACTTTCTTTGCGGAATCGTATATAATTTCTCATGCGTTTTGTATGCTAATATTATGATTTGGTGACATAAAACGTATAAATAATAAAACAGGCAAAAACGTGAATCGTCTCACTTTCACTTGCTCCGATTGTTTGTGACTTGCTGTTCTTGTTTTGAACAAATTTCCTCCACATCCTACCGACGAGGCCATTGTTTCTGGCTTGTCGTTTGAGCACTTGTTGACTAGACATCGGTAAATTTGCATATTTTGTGTCATTTCATTTTCTTATTTGCGTTCATTCAATTCACTCAAGTTGTAAGTTATTATTATGTGACGTGCTGAGCGGTGAAATCGATTGCAGATTGAATCCTTTCTCTCACATTTCGCATTTATAGATTGAAACATGTTTATTATTTTATTATTTAATTCATTGTGTCATGTTTTGTTATGTTCGTATACGAATATATGGATTTTATAATGTTACAATATTATAAATACTAGAAACAACGAAGGCATTAGATAATCTATACTCTATACTTATTGATATTGTGGAAGACAAATGTTATGAACGCGCATCGTTAAAAACAATAGAATTGAATCATTTTTGCCATTGAATAAGGTTTGTTTGCATTGATTGCATTACTATAGCTACTACTTGTATAATGATTGTTCAATAAATTCATAAAAAGTAGCTAAGGCAAAGGAAATACTTGGAGTACTTAATAACATGTGCATTATTACAGTCGATTTCCAATATTGAATCAATTTCAGA
>JARJDT010003412.1:0-11731 GCA_030264655.1 Leptusa sp. GC000079
ATGAATAGACGGTTCACTTCCGATTTTTGTGACTTTGCCGTTTAGTTTCATTTCTTCGCAATCGAAGGAAGTTTCGGTCTCGAAATAACTTTATGCAGGGGGGTCGTTCTCTTCATCACAATAATAATGTTCCATTCTTATTTCTTTTCCATCATAATGTACCTTTTTAAATCAAACGGCAGCGGAATATTGTAATAAAATTCCGAGTTACCAACCGAAAGGAAAGTTTGATGGCTTTCTTTCATTGTTTTTCCATTGGAATTTTGATATTTCAAGATCGACAAATTCGATTATAAAGAGGAGGAAATCCTGTGCAGTGCACACTGCCTGCTGAAACAACTTTAACTTTCAACAAAAGCAAAAGCAAGGAACCTGCCAGCGTTATCGACATGGCGTTAATCTGAACATGAACGTGAACGCTTGTAATGTCGCCAGTCGCACATTTCTTTACAAATTTCTTTCAATTCGAATGCAACACCCACACACTCACACGCATTGTGCGATTTCCGTCTGCATATGTACGACACTATCTGTTGTTATCAGTGATGTAGGTTCGCGTACACTGTCAAGCGGGTTTTTAACGATCGACTTGCGAATGGCGTTCGAGAACGCTCACGTTATTTTTTGGCATAAACTCGATGATTTATGACTGCGAATGACAACAGTGTGTAAATGTCGCATTTATCCGCCCGCACACATCCACCATCCCAGCAATCAGAATCATAAGAGGTTTGCGTGAATATGCGATTGTACTGAATGCTCTATTTATCTAATGCCGAGTGTAAAGAAGGGCTCGACAATCTACATACACTTGTCCATTGCTATTGCTATGAAGACCTCGTAAATCACTTCATAATCGCTTAATTTCAACCGCGCGCGCCAACTTGCATTCACTCGAATCAAGCCACGGATAAGCGACATCCAAGCACGTTGACCCTCCCTCATACCTCTAGAGTTTTACTATTGATTTTGTCACGACACCCTGTATTTAATTATTTGCTTATGGAAAATGTTCGTGTCGAACGTCAATTGTGGTTTCGTAACATTATACGCGACACTTGCAAATGCAAACAACGCCGAGTGAATTTAATTTGTAATTTTAATTTTTTATAACTTAATTAATCGCTGTGAATATAGGTACTTATGAAAACGAAGACATTGTCAGAAGTTATTTACTCGGGGATGATAACGAATCCATTTTTGCAAACTCGTAACCATTCAAGCTTCAAGTTTAAGCTTAAGAAGCTTTTCAACCGCACGCTTTCCGCCCGATTAATACAATTACGAGCAGTTAATTATCGCTAATTAAGAACGATTAATTATTTTGTTCGCCTCAATCGGCCTGCGCCTCTTGTTCGAACAATAATTTATTTTTCCTGCGCGCATCATCGATTTTCCCATTTATCCTGATGTTTTATTTTGTTGTTCTTGAGGACTAATTTATTTCCGTGCGGCGCGCATTTCAAGCATTTAATTGTTTTATTTTGTAAAATTAAGCAGCGTTCGCGTGTCGGGCTAATAAACCAATTAAAAACGTTTATGAATTTTACTCGTGTTTTAATGAATTGTTTATCCGAAATGAAAATGTTGCGCTGTGCATGTCATAAATAAAAGTCGCATTATGTGAACGGTCAGCGACATGTGTTTCTAACGTTATTGCTCAACACGCGGGCGCGAGCCAAAACCGAAACAAATTGAAAAGTTGATGAATTGAAAAGTTTTATTATAAGGGTAACATACTATTCATGAATTCATGAATTATACATATCTGTACCGTTTTGTTATAAATGTAGCATTTTTAATGAACAGTTTACGAGTTTTAGATTAATCGCCGTTGAATATCTTTCTTGTTTCTCGCCGCCTGGTAACGTCAACGAGAGTTAAAATTAAATGTTCTTTGTTTCGTGCATTATCACATATAGCACATAGAAAAATGGCGCAAATTTATTTCCGAGCGGATTCTAATTAAAATGAGATTAATGCCCGGCGCATATTTGGTGTTTGTGCAAAATAAATCGGCAACACACTTGACACTAATTATGACCCGCTCAATTCAACCATTTTAAGCTGAAAGCTCCGGCCAATCAATAAATAGATTTTTCATTAGTCGCATTCGACCATTATTCACAATAAATTCCCTGCGGTGCAATTGTTATCGCTGTTTTATCACGCAAAACAGAACATTCAATGTAACAAATTGCTTCGGGGAAAAAAAAAGTTGGGAAGCACTTTTTGGGTTAGTTTCAATTAGCTAAATTAATAAGACAGTTATTAAAAGCAATGCCAATACACCACACATTCTCATAGCCACGCCAAGTTAAATTAGTTAGTCAAAGTTAAATGAGCCGATGAAGTCGATCCAACTTTTCTGCAACTTGCGTTAGGAGGCAAAGTCTAAGTTGGCAAAGTTGAAGTTTTAAACGCGAGTTATTTGCGAAATATGTACATGTGAGATGAGAGGTGTGAATGCGTCAACTTTTTCAAGTTTCCCGCGAGCGCAATTAGCACTCTCCGACGCGGAAGTTTGGTAATAATCCGCGCTGAGAATATTTAAATCTTAAATTCAACTACACCACTACTAGTACTTCTTATCTGCGTCTCAGTAAAACTATAGCAACACAAGTCGTCGGCGAGACAGCATTGAGTGGCTTTGTAAGTACATCATCATCATCAGACGACGACGCCGGTGCACGACGGTAAAAGTGTAAGTAAAACTCGCGTTACGTTGAAAATATTCTAATTGAGTTTATGGAGGCTTTGCCGGTTTTGCTCCCCTTGGTTAAGCAACTAATTTGCAATGCATAAAAGATAATTGCATCAATTTTGTTCGGATGATGATGGGTAGCGGTTGGTTGAACAAAACAGGGATCATAACAACTAAGGTAGCCGCATAGACAATAAGCCGATTTTGATAATATCCTGCTCGGTTGCTTGCTGGTGCGTCGATGAATTTTAAATTTTAAATTGTTCAATTTATCCGAGCGGAATATTTTAAACTCGGTAACTTGGTTACGAAACCAAAAATTGCGAACGCTCCGAATAATTAAAAACTTTGCGCCACTGCCACAAATTCAAAAACTACAAATTTGAAATTGTTATAATAATGTTTAATTAAAAGCTTGTCTCTCTCGACTCGATAGATGTGCGTGCAATTAGCCAGCAATTTGGGTCATACAGCAAAATATTAATTTAATTAAATCGTTGAAAAATGAGTGCTCGCGTTCAGGCAGCATTTAATTAAAAGTGTAAATAATTTAAATATCTCCACTCTACATAGACGCAGATAGAGTTGATTTCGTTTAATTAACATTTGCCTGGCTGGTCGCTGTTGTGTTTGTGTTAAATTGTTTGTGATGAGTGCACACGCGCGCAAGCGGTCGATGGTTTTAATTTTAAGAGCGTTCTCTTATGTTTTTTTCGCCCTTTTTCTATGGCGCGCGGTTGCAATTGCTACTTGCTACTGTTTGCTACCAACCAACGAGAGGACCGAAAACATAATATAATTTCGTCTGTGCGCCTGGCTTGATTTCAACTCGACTCCTTTCCTTTCTACGCCATCAAAGTTGAAGTTGGCAACTGGAGTTCGGAACATTTTGAGTTGACACATTAAAACAACACCGACACTGACATTGCAACGTCGCAACTGCAAGGATTAATTCGCTGAACGTGATGCGCTTTTTCTTCCGACCTGTCATTGTGTCCCATTCGCTTAATTTACTTTATAAGCAAAAGCAAATAGTTTTATTAACGCATACAAGGCGTGTCGCTAAGTTTACTCGGTAAGACAGCCAGCGAGCTATAACGACAGCGACGACTTTATTTACTTTACGAGGACGACAATGTGCATGAAATGAATCCACGCATCATGTTCACTTAAATAGCAGCATATACCATGCATCTAATTTAATTACGATGAACATGTTTCATTCACTGCTGCATTTACTCGCAGCGACAATTAACTTGCAGGCAGTAAACTTGTACACTGATGCAGGGCCGGTTTTTGGCCCCCAAAAGCGCAGCTACTATTTTTCTTTGCATAGAAAATAAAAAAATTTGCCCCATCCGCGGATTCGAGAGAAATTGATTTTCATTATATTTTAAAAGATTTTGCTTCAACGTCCGAAATGTTTTTTTTTAATTTACCAAATATTTTTCTTAACTCCTTTTGTTATTAACATATATTTTCTTTGATTTTTCCTACATGTTTTTATTAAATAAATAAATTAATATATAATTCAATACGTTTTTTATGCGTTAAGTTAGGGCCCCGCATTTAGTCGCGCCGGCCCTGCACTGATGGTGCTTTATTTATTCCACCGAAGCGCATCAGCTCAATTGTTTGGATACTTAGCACTGAAGAGTGCAATTTCCTTTATTAGTGCGCGCGCGATTTTCTTGCGAGGCTTTGAGTAAATAAAAAGATAAGAAAAATCGCGAAAGTGCCTCATTATAAATGAACAGGGCTGTCCAACTGTCTCCTTGTTGCTGTTGTTATAGGAAATACGCTGAGAAAGTGGGTGTTTTGGCCACACTTTACGTTAAGTAAGTACCAGCATGAAAACTCCGAACGGAAGGCAAAAAAATGTTGGAATTGCCGTCAATCGAATTATCTCTCGAAACAATGTCAATAGAGCGACGCGCTTCGATTTTTCGATTTTCCACTTCAAGTGCCCTCTTTACCTATTAGCGTTCCGAATGCTGCTTGCTGCTGGTACTTACTGGAACTGGAAATTCAATATTGAACTTGCGCTGCACGGAAGCTGATAGGCTACTGTGAACGAGAAAAATTGCATGTCGTGATTGTCGACACCTGGCGAAATTGCGGTCTAAACAATATCGCTGCAGGCAGAGATTCACGCGCTGAGCGTATAATTTTATACGTTTCTAGTGGTGGTGAGCACGTGCATGCACGTGTGGAATTATCGTCGCTGTTGAGAAGTGAAGAGCACACCGTTGGGGGTCGTGCTAAAGGGTGCGACCTCGTCGTCGTCGTCGACGTGGCAGATGGAATGTTGCCATTTCGGGTGGCCACGAAACTTTAATTACACCCTAAATAAAATTTCCCTCTAGACAACTAACAGACATCTAGGCATTAATTTTCTATTTTTCACCATCAAACAAAACAACAGCTTTTAATTTAGATAAAGTTACAAAATAGTATATTGTGACTCTTTAGCGCAGAAAGTTGCATTTGTTGGACCGCTGCTTTTTGTCTGCCCGAGCGTACCGAGGGCAGCTGGAACTGAAAGGACGGACAAGAACTATAAAATTACAATTTATGCAATTAGATGTGGCAATTAGATTTTGGCTTTGAATTTCGTTGGAACTGAACTAAACTTGTTGTTTATAGGTTATATTCTATATAATTTAATTTCTATAATCAATTTAATTAGGAAATACTTCTAATAAATATAAAAATTATTACGTCCAGGCGCCATCTACTAACCATCTAGTAAACCTCAGTAACGCCCTTGGGCTGAAAGTAGAATTTTCCGCCTTGCTTCTAGCATTTTGGGTTATTACCGTAATAATTTCTCTCGAGGTAATAGGAAAAAAATGTTTGCAACACACATTTCACCAGAAATTAATAATGCGCGCGTTTCAATTTAGTTTTATTGAATCAGATTGCAGATTGTAACGGCAACGATGGTATAATAAAACTGAAACCGTGCAGAAAGTACAGACAATACGATTATCCGTCTAATCTGGCTACTTTGGGCTTTAAAGTGTTGAAATAATTCCGTTCTATTAGGGCAAGTCAAGGGTTTTACTTTGTCGCTGATTAAGGGGAGATCAGTCGACCACATGGGAAGGATAATTAGAGTCGGCGAGTAATCGTTTAGTGTCCGCATCGTTAATAAGGACCCGTTTAGGACACATCCTTAGATACTAGACGACGAGGGATTCCCCGGGCCTAATCGAAACTATTACCGCACGAATAAGTAAAATTCACTGCCTTCATTTCGTGTAAATTTATTGAGCTCGGTCAAAAAACAAACTTGGAAGGAAAACCGCACAGGCCAGGCCAGCATCAAACTTGGCAAGCTGTCTTGCCACATAAACTAAGATAATACTAACTTGCAACCCGCGAAACCAGTGAACTGTCACCAAGCGCAGATAATTCTCCACGAGACCAAGAGTTAAAAAGAAAAACAGTTCAAAGAAATATGCGCGAATTGGGTTTTTCGTTTTGCGGTTTTAGTTGCTCCTTGATTTTGATATCATAATGTTCAGCTGCTTATGGCGTATGAAAATGAAATTATTTGTATCTGCAGATCAACAAGAAAATTATGACAAAACCATGTGCACCGATGTTGATGTTGTAGTCGTCTTGTAATTCTTGTAATGTGTGTTTACACGGCCTATGTACATATTCCGAACTAAATTTAGACGCGTGTTTTATTCGATCTCATTAGTCACGGCCACATTAATAGACTGGGAGTACGTTTAGCTTTGGGAGCAGAAGAGCAGGCAAGGCGTGCGGATGCAATGAAATAAAATGACGTATAAATAAGAAGTACATCAACTTCTCAGAACGCACACAAAGTCAACACAGTGTTGACTTGAATGGCGCAATGTCTCAATGAAAATGAAAAAGACTACTTGTATTTCTTTAAAGGTTTTATCAGTTATGTCAAACGCTAACGGGAAATCGGAATCGAATAGTCGAACACACCTTCGTCCTCTTCCTCTTCGCTGTTCGACATTTATATTATGCCATTAGAAGCGCTCTCGGAGCCCTCTGAATCTGAAGTAGGTATGCGATGTTTACACAGACAAAGCGTACATGATTAAATGACGTGTACCCTCGTCTTCATGCTCATATGTTGGTAAGTTGGTTGTACGATGCCCATTATCGGAAATTGAATGCTATAATATTCGGTTAGGATGGAAAGAGGCGAAAAAGAAAGGAAGGCAAACAATAATCTGCGCTCTGCGCTTTTTCTTCCACATTTAGGGGACGCATTTTAATAACCGTATAGTGAATGAAACAGCCGTCACTAAATTGAACACACATTGTTGTCATAAAGGTGTGACAACACTCAACATCAACAAAATATGTTTCAATAGCAAATAGCAATGCAGGAAAATAACACAAGATCATCGGTTCTCCACTTCTCGAATAACATAATGTACACGTATTTGGTTGCCACCTTTGTGACTTCTCCATTTCAGTATTTCACATCTTCAGTTTTTCTCAGCCTGCTGAATGAAACTTGGAGCCATGAAGAATGAAGATGAAGAAGTTTCGGTTTGCGTTTGGGTTACGATATCAGATAGAGTTTTGCTTCGATATTTTCTGCTTTTCTGGTATAACATAAATTGAAAGCCAGAAAACCACATGAATAATTCATTCAGCATCGCCAAACACAACGCGTCATGTATATGATTCGCTTCTTGTGCAAACAGAGCAAGCAGCATATAAAATTGAAAAAAAACTAATTATTTCCCTGTTAATGTGGAATCCTGTGTTTTGAAACAATGGGAATGCCTGGGAATATGTCATCGGCGTCATCGCAGAGCAACGTGTCAACCGGGACACGTGTCACTGCGGGCAGAGGGAATAGCACCGCAAGAGCGACGCCAAACCACCGCACCAACCAGTCAAACCACTCAAATTCCTCTCATCCCCGACCCGCATCAACAAGCAGCCATCGCATTCACAATGCGCGCGATATTGCGGTAAATGCAATGCAACATATCGCATTGTGTTTCACTGTGACAGCGTGTGCTGTGCGACAGACTGATAAGCCTCAAAGGCGCCAGAGGGTTTCCAGCGAGGCACGAACTTCGCACAAGACACAAGACCTCGAGTGGCATCTTTGCGATCGTGTTACAGATTAACGCCGTTTCCTCTAGCTTTAAACTTTCCAACATGCTAATCAGCTGATTTACTGATAAGCGTCTCGTACGAGTATAAAATGTCAGAAATATTGCACCTTAGTTCTAAGGTTGCGTTCATCTATCTATCCAGAATTAGAGTCAGAGTTTAGGCTAGAGATTCTTGAATTTTCTCAGAGTTCGTCTAAACACGATAACGTTCAGAGTTGACAAACGAGTCATTTAGAAAAAACATAACTCCATTATACTCCTATCATGGACGTAGATAAAAAAATTGCGACAACCAATGAAAATGCTTTTGGCGACCTGAATACGACTCGCGCGAAGTTAACTCGAGTTATATTTAGTAACTCGCCTTCAAAATAGTTAACCCTCGAGTTAACCAGGGCTGGGCAAGATACTCGATAATAGGTATTTAAAATACAAGATACAAAATACCTACATTATATAATGTATTTTAAATACCAAGTCATTTTAAAACAAAGTATTTTAAATACAGATACAAAATTTTACAATTTACAATTTCACAATGTAAAAGCCGGTTTTATTTTAATTTTGTATTTTTGTTTGTATCTTCAAAAATATAGAGTATTTTAAATACAAAATACTTCATATCAAAAAAAGTATTTTAAATACAAAATTCAAAATACAAGAAATCGATCAATGTATTTTAAATATAAGAGTCAACTCTGTGAAAATTTTAATTTAGAACAACATAACCTCGAGTTAACGAGTTAACTTTACCTACCTCTTTGCGAGAGTTAACCTGTGGTGATAAGTTCAACTCTTATTAACCCCGAGTTGTTTTCAGCTCATGACAGCTCTCGACCTGAAAACGACTCTGGGTTAACTCGAGTTAAATTTATGAAGCCGCCTCCAAAAAAGTTAACTCTGAGTCAGAAACTTTGCAACAGGTGAACGCTTAGTGTTGACTTAATGAATTAACTCGAAGCTATTTGTATTGTTGAACAGTCAGAGTTAATATTTACCCGATCGAGTTAACTCGATGCAATAGGTGAACGCGACCTCACGCAATGAGTTGATAGTAGATACGTACAGGAAGGCATTTTTCAATAATTGCACACTAGGAACGCCAACGCGTTTCTAAATATAGGAAAAGCCATAATCGTAACGTGCTCTTAAAACATATCCAGTTCAACTTGTACTTAGGGTACTTTATTATTAATTGAGTTTGCGCGCGAGTGCGATATGGTATTCAAATATCAAACGCGCTAGCGCTAAAAGCTAGCAAACTTTTTGAATGCGCACACAGAACAGAACGAGAAGAAAGCACCGAGTTAAAATTAGTATATCAAAAGAACTGAGTTCTTTTCCTCATAGTGTGTAAGAGTAATGAGTAGTACTTTGTTTCAAAAGCAGACCAACTGATGCCTGTTCACTGTTCTGTCCTGTTTTCACTTCTTCTGATCTTGCTTTGGCGCAGCTTTTGCAAGTATGGACTCGCGAGAACAGTGCACCATGTCGGGAATGATAAAAGAGTGCACAGTGCAACTGCTTCGGCCCATATTGTCCCTTTTCTGCTTTTTAGCTGTATCATAAAAGGCCACAATGCGAAACTTCTTAGTTCTTAGCGCAAAGTATATAATCGCGCATGCAATCAACTGCAGCGTCTGTGTGCGTTCGTGTGATTAAAATGAACTCATTAAACGCGCCGCTTATCGCCCGCGCGACAACTTATTAATCGTAATTTCGTAATAAACGAGTAAACATGAGAAGAATCTCATTAGGGACACATTGATTACGTCACTCTCGACTATCAACGGCGCGCGTGTGTCGGCGCGAGCGAAACTTTAACCAGCGCCAAAGAGCAAAGTTCTAAATCAGTAGTGCTCTAGTTACACGATCATTCTTCATAAATCATGACTAACTACAACGAACAGAGCGCGGCATTGTAAAGAGTGCTAAGAAGAGGGTGGCACTGATGATGACTATGACTATGATGTTGGGCTGGTTGAGCTAGGGTGGATTCGCAGCCTCAGGTCATTACAAATAGGGTGTTTGGCTCGGACCTCGAGCAAACTGAGGCATGAAGCAGGTAGCGACCGAAACAAGCACGACAATAACAAGCCAAATCTGAAGAAATTGCCAACTTCAAGTTGCCGCAGCAATTCTCGAAACAGTTGAAGCGATTTGAAGAACTAATTATGAAAGCGAACTTTTCTTATTATCGCGCTTCGCATAACGCGAAAGTTTGCAACTTTAAATGCGCGCTGCGGTTATGTTAAATTAGCGCCCAAATAAATTAAAAAGAACCATTTGCTCAAAGACGGATGAAAGTGACAAATAACGATAAACCATAGTAACAAATCACTTGTTGAGGAAATTACTTCAGTATTTTCAAGTCGAGAAGTCTTTTTCTATGCCGGATATTAAAAATTAGATTGAAAATCAGAATTAAGCAGGCGCCAACCAACAATATAAGATAATGAAGAGTTGATGAAGTGAAGACCCCGAAGAGTGTGGGTAGGGTAAGAGGGTGGCAAAGCTCCAGCGAGAAGCATGTTCGGCATCATGAAGGAAGAAGCGCTTAGTGCCTGCCGCAGCAGTCTTCAGTCGGCGGGTCTGCTGCTTCTTCGTGGTGCGGTGAGAGTGGAGGAGAGTTGTTGGTGGCACGTCGAGTGAACAACCACAGCATTCGGCAGCAGTCTGTCCCGAACTTCCTGCACGAGCGAACGCGCGCGCGTTTGTTGGCGTCGCGACATCGCGAAATGCGCTTTTGTTCGTCGTCTACCGTAAACGCCTGATTCAAACAGCTAACTCGTGTGTTTTGTTCAACTATCACAGCTATTGATTACAATTGATTATAAATGGATTTCGTCATTTTAAAAGTAAGTTTTTTCTCTTTTCATGCCGTCTTTCATCTAATTTTTTCGTCGGAAAAAAACTGAAATTTTTGGAAGAAAGGAAAATTTAAAAAAGTTTGGGGATTATCGTTGACAGTTTTATGCGCGCCGCGCTCCTTTTACTTCACTTTGTACTTTATGGTCTTTATATTAAGCGCTTGATATGAGACGAGAGCTTCAAGGAATGGGACAAGTTGTAACTTGATTTATACAAATTGAAACAAGTAGAACTAATTTGTGTTTAGATATGTGCTGATGAAACAGTTTCTTATCAAAACTCGGCGAGTAGCGCAAAACAGTTGAACGCAACAATCAACGAGGAAATTGTAATCAGAAACTTGCGCCTTTGTACTGAAATAAATATGCGCTGCGAGAGGTCTCGGGTGCAAGTTGCAAGGTCAGCAACTATATTGTCCTCTCTGGGTATCTGTTTTTGCCTCTGATTTCTGCTTCCTATACTAGTATGCATGTGTGTGGGTTTCGTAAAGCATGTAAAAGACATAAATGACGATCTTATCGGGTTCTCTTTAGGACCTCAAGGTGTTACCATCATTTTCAGCATGCCTTCTTTTATATTCGCATATTCGTCTTCGACTACATAATACAAGCAACTTGGGCGAGATTAAAATTCGTCACTTGCTCACATGGCTTCGTGCTTCATGCTTTATGTTTGGTGTTTGGGTTGATATGATGAGCTCCCATGGGTATTTCTTCCAGAATATCAGAATTCGTCTTATCTTACATCTTGATAGCGCATGAATTTTGCAGTGCCAGTGAATATTGTGACATATTAATACCTGCGCTCTGGTTTCCTGGGCTCACTCCATAATGACAATAATGAAACTCACGCGAATAATTTGCACTTCAATTCCACATGTCTGTTTGTTTGTTTATGTTTGTAAACTTATTTCAACTTCAGTTTACTGTTTGTTCTACGGTAGTTGAACATCCTCAGGACTCGTGAGTTTTACTTTAGCTCTCGAGTCAAAATGGCGAAATGTTGTGATAAGTTCAAACAAACAATT
>JARJDT010003443.1:0-13664 GCA_030264655.1 Leptusa sp. GC000079
TGTTTTCAACTTTAGATTTGTTCGGTTATTTGCTCCTTTCGCACTTTTGAAGCTTTTTTTCCCATGCATTCTCCATAGCGATCAGATATTACGGAGCGGCATTTCACATGCTATTATAATCGACACTTTCAACGATCGGATCTTGCAAGCTCTATTTACACCGCTCTAGAGCTGCAAACCGAACGCGCCTTTTATACATATAACTATATATTTTAAACAGATGTGTGATGTGGTTTTGTTTTATGTTTCAGGTGAGCTAAAAACTCTATATGTGTATGAATAATCGATCACATCCTGCATCCTGTTGGTGGTCAGGTATGTCAAGTCGGATTTCCATTTGCGTTATTAAAATTTATACCCTTCGTTTGGATATACGTGGTTTGCAAATTTGGAAATCGGGAAACGTTCAATAATAAATTCCGCGGACTGCGGAAAAACTACACATGGCGTCGTTCCTAATATCATTTTGAAGAAATAATTTTGAGGAATTCTTGATTTAAAAGTTGGAAGTTTCTTAAATTCTCATGGCCAAGTGAAGGAAGAAGCAGATTTTTTTAAAACTATAATCTCTACTTAATGGTCTTGCAAATTTCACCGCTTGTAGCATATCTCAAAATTAATTTCCAATACATATACGTATTTCCTTTGTTGTTAATTTCAAGTATGTTGACCGCGCATAACCAATTGAAACGAGATGGAATTTTTTTGTATTAAGAATTTTGCCTCAAAACATCTCAAATAAGGTCGCACGTGTAGCAAATTTGCCAATAAGGAAACACCCTGTTTTGCAAGGTGCGATGAAAAACTCAGCATTTTAAAATTTCCCTCTTCTTGTTCATTGACATAAGACAACAAAGGGGTGCGTTTGCCCATTTTCACTTAACTGATATTAAATTACCGTCGAGAAGCGACACTTTAATTTCATTATTCTAAACTCAACGTCGCTAACTTTCGTTCATAAAAAAGGCAACTAACTACTGGAGGAGATTTTAATTTTCCTTCTAATTGTAATTAAGAGAAAAACTTTTAACTTTCCCAGAGTTTCTCAAAAAGAACTCCTTTTGGCACAAACTCACTATCTAAGACTGTTATTGAATTAGCGGGTTTCTACTTTGAATTAAAACTATAAATTTCCTTCATTTGGCCAGCACACATCCGAATAGGAATGAGATATTTGCAACCCCAAGGCAGCACCACCCATGGATTTCTCCTTTTATCCTTTCCCATTCGCGTTTGCCTTATGCTATAGTCCTAGCGGTTCCTTCATGCTTCATTTCTGGTTTGGAAGTAAACTATACTTCATTCTTTATTCGTTTTTGGTCCGTTCGTGAAAAAAAGTATAACAAGATTACAAGGGTTGGGTCGTAAATATATTTTTAAGGGCATGATGAAAAAAATGCCTAGACGGAAAAAATTACGTATTGTTGTGTTCCTGTTATGCTCATAGTCCGGAGGTGATGTCCCCTATTGTATCGAGGTCTACTCCTTTCTTATTCCTATACCAAATGTTCAAAAGATCGAACATCTTCAATATATTTGTTGAGATAAGTTACAAGTAGACACTTGGTATAATTGTTGTTGTCCTCTGATGCGTTTCACATTTTTCCACCCATAGTTTGCACGCAGCATAAATGTCTATTTTAAAATAGACGTCATCCCGAAATGATGAATTGTGGCAACATTTTTGTTTACGAATTGAAGAAAAAGTACTGAATATTAAAAGAAAAAGAGGTGCAGTCGAAAGAAACTATATTTCGACAAAGATTTACTTCATTTGATTACATGCTTCCTTGTGCACGTAGCATTTCTCTAATTTATCACTGTATATCCTTCATGCAAAACATGAAATAGAAAATTCAAAACTTAAACCGAGGATAATCTCGTTACACGTTACGTTCGTATACTCGTAGAAAATCATATTAACATGCATAAGTGGATGGTCAATTTTGTCGTCTCGTCATTTAACTCAATTAAAAGCAAATTGAGTAAACGAACCGACTCATATGCTACTAATTGATAATTGATTCGCTTTTTATAATTTCAACGGTTTGTGCTAATAGGTTTAATTGGAAATGTTTGCCCTTAATTTGAATTTTTTGCTCGACGGATTCCAGCATAGGGTTCAGTAGCCATTAGTTTTATTTCCATTCGTAGTGAGTTTGGCATTCGCACTATTCTATGTTTAGCCAACAAAAAACGGCGATAAATCAATAGACAAAAAGAGCAACGCACTATAGGTAGGCATAGGCATGGCATTATCCGGTTTGGGCCGAACTTTGCACGACTAGTTATAATGCGCTAGCATATGAACTTTTTATATTTAGCCACTACAAAAGGATAAGGACGCGAGTGGTGTGTGAAAGTGAAATATATCTATATGTTCAGTTCAAGGATTTCGCAGTTCCTTTATAGGGAAACATCTTTGAACGTGCCGAACAACACGCACTGAGGACGATGAACGATGCGTGCAATTTTTTGCCCGGAGTGGCCCACAACAATGATGTCCTTTTTGCACACTTTTTATTCACTTTTCGCATGGCTTGGCGGGCGTTGATAAGGACGTGTAAGGATGTTCAGTACTAACCATTCCTAACGCGACCAGCATTATAGTTAACTTCTTAACAGTTTTATTATGAAGGATGAGGAAGTGAGGGAAGTATAACGACGGCGATAACGGTGATAATTTGGTCCTTTTCCTATTTTTTGAGTCGCTTGTCTGTGTTTTGCGTTGGTCGGGAAATTGGGCGAGGAGTAAAAACGATTTTATTTGTTCTATTAATGCCTGTAAATACGTTTGCTAAAAAAGACGTACACTGCCATGATAACGGACATATTTATGACGGTAATTATTAAGTGAGGGTCAAAAACATGAGAACGATGAAGATGTTGCTGACATTTCATTTAACACAGCACGCAGAATAATAGGACATTATGTTATTAGGAGTAGAAGGCGAATTTGATTGAAACTGTAAAAACAGTACGATTACTTATTGATTTAACGTGGTTTTATCAAAATATTAATAGATGTCGTCGTTGTAATTCTCATTTCTTTATTAGAAATGACCAATTTTTAGAGCATGCATTTAAAATAATCGAATTTAACGCCGCTTGAAGAAACACTTTTATACAAAAAATATATTCAGAGATGATGTACATTAGGAATATCAACATGTATATTGTTAAAATTATCATCGGAATCTTCGAAACTGTGCGTGGCGTCATCGTAGTCTCGATGCACGAACCGGAATACTTGCAGCAAGCACATTCGAAAGTTCTTATTGACTTTGGCAAAGACATAAATGTTGACCAAAGGATTCAAGTAACCCAAACAGGCCGCCACGATGGACAAATAATACAACACGAAGTAATTTTCGATAACGCTTGCCACAAGCAGGCATATCCAGCTTGGAAACCAACAGATCACGTAAACGGTGACCAAAGTCAAATTGAGTTTTAGCTTTTCGTGCACATCATAACGACGCGTCATGTACTTGGTGACGTGCATGGCGGCACACACGCACATTAGTATAGCATAACCGAAGAATAAAATGTAATGCGAATACCACGAGTATAAGTGGCGTACGCAAAAATTCGAAAGTGTTATAATGCCCGCCAGTGCCATCAGCCATACACCCGCAACGACAAACCGATAAAAGCGTCCGAAGCGCACTGTGAACACAGTCAGGAACCAATTCACGCACAAGACTCCGATGAAAACGATGCTTGTGATCTGCAGCATCGATGCAAACTCAAACGAAATGCATACAATCTCTTCGCCGATGAGCAGGTCCTCGAGTGCGGAAAATATGCGATAGAAGCATGGCGTCAATAACAGATAGACTGCGTCGCTGATCAGCCAGTTGATGATGTACACGTTTGTGACGCTCTTCATGTTTTTGAAGCGATGCAGTATGTAGATGATGATGCCGTCAGCTATGATGCCCACCAGACATATGATCGAGAAAATGATTTCGTGGAGGATCATCGACATCGATTCGTCCGGCTGCAGCTCGGAATCGAATGTTAGATTCCAACTCAAATTTGCTATCACGTCATAATCCATGTTGAAAGTTTTTTTTTACTTTTACTCAATCTCAAGTTTTATCTACAAAAAAATTGAAAACTTTTAACGTGTTAAGCCTTTCATTAAGAAAGTCTAGAAAAGTTTTCTAGACACAGTATTTTTTAAAAGGTCTTGAACTTTTTACGAAATAATATTTGGTTAACATTGAAATAAAGAACATAAAAAGCATGTCCGGTACAATGAAATGTTCTAAATAGATTCATTGCCGGGTTATCATTATATAAGAAGCCAAAAATGGCTAATGTCGATTTAATTCGATAATAAAACGACGATTTAACTTGCGCAAAATTGTTCATCAAGGTCAGACTCGTGCGGCAATGACAGTACTTTTGTACTGATACATTATTGTTGCTCTTGAATCAAAATTGCGCTTTCAACTTTAAAATATCACTTCTTCAATGTGGAGTACATACCATTTTCAACGACTTTCCAAGGAAAAATTACCAAACGAAATTTTATATTTCTTGTAATGAGTTAACTTTTCAATTGAAACTCAAATTTTTTTATTATATTTTATGTTACGCATTTTTCAATGAATTCGAACATTTTCTCAGTGGTTTTATTATACAATTTGGTGTAAATGCATTTGCGCATAATATTATTGCGTTGTCGCATTGTCGCACAATCACATTGTCCACGTTGCGGTCGCGTTTCGTTTCGAAAGTATTTACGCACTATCAGTACATGTATGTAGTATTGAGTGATGAATGCTGGAAGGCGACTGGACCAGACGGATACAAATAATGCGGTGCGGAACGATTTGGCCATCGGACCCACACTACTATCAGTACATTTCTCTGATGAGCACTATCAACATTAGCGCAGCCAAAGCACATAGGCGACCAATTTATCTGTTCAATTCACATTTGTAAAATGAAAAATGCCAAACAATAGTTATTATCGATACAAGTGCGCAAATAATTAATTTGTAGGGAGACTGATATTGGCCACATTTAACGAAACCTGAAAATTAATTCATGCACATATCAGTAAAAGACATTCATTAAAAATCAATAAGTAACTCCATCTATGTGAAATATTCACAACCTAGAAAAAACCTTAAAATAACTAGAAAAGTCACTCTTTATGCATCAGTTGGCGTGTGTGATGGCTGACTTTTACAGGCGTATGTTTTAGGTAAAAAACCGTTTTTGGTTAATCCCAGCTACACGACTCTGTATATGTTTAATGAACATTGTATACAAACTAAGTTTTTCAATTCAAAGTTGAAACGGTATAGGATGCTAATGCACTAGTATTTTAAATTCCACTGCTAATAATGAATAATTGGAGGTTGTTTTGTCGTTATTGGATGATAATCAGCATTGACCATCGCAGGCATTAAAGTTGGCACACAACATCCGACTATACATCGACCTTTTTTATCAAAACTAATCCAGGAAGGACAATAAAGTCAGTTTATACAATTCAAACACCTGATGCGCCGCATTAATTTTCTACGCTCTCCATTTTTGAAAACACTGTATATTTAAATTCCCAAGGGAAAATTAATTTATCCGTGTAAATGAAAATGCCAACGTAAAGCTATAAAATGTTAGCAGGATGCATGCATGCACGCAGGACGCAGGTAAAAGTGTGGCTTGTCGATAAATTTAATTTACGAGCGACGCACTCGACGCCAATCTGACATAAATGAATGCGCTACATTTTCCAGCACTGCATGCAAGGCTAGCTGTCGATGCAATTCGAGCTTTTCACGTGCAAATGAAATGTAACGAAATAAATAACATCCTGGTTGCTGCACTCATTTTGCCCTACTAAATCTTCGATTCTGAAACATAAACCGAAAAGCGCAAAAAGTCTTAATTATATCTAGAACAACAACGTGTACTAAATTACTAGTTGTTTGTGTTTTATGTTTTGCAATTCAAACGATAAATTCTTGATACATTTATATTATTTAACTTTCGCAATTTACTATTATTCTAATAATTTTGTATGTATTTATTTAAATAAAATAATTGGAAAAATAATTAATATGATTTTGCATGAATTTCTAACGAATGTTATTTGATAATATTGATTTTGATTCCAGATTAAGTAAATAAACAACTAAATAATGATAAATATTTTTAATTATAACTTACTATTTGAGTACATTAAACAAATAAATGTTGTAAATTGGAATTATCTGTCTGAAAATTTACATTGATTACAATTATTCATTACTTAAAACTATGATTTTGCAGTCATAACAAACTTAATAAAGCATATAATATTAAATTTAATTCCGCGTGAAACTTTCCCATTTTCTCTGGATCATGAAAAGCATAGTAATGTAATTAAAACTATATCTGCGCTCGTGTTGTTGCGATGTTAATTTAGCCCGAACGATTTTGATTGGAATTCACTACCCCAACTTCAACATTCCCTTCGTCATTACAATTTTCATTTAATTCCTCAGCATACGTCATTGTAGCATCATCGTCGCTATCAATATGCCTTTTGCATTTCAACATGCAATAAAAACAATCACGAAAATATATATCAGATTTAGTTAGATAAACCATGATCATTGCAGATGTTACCAATACAATAAGTCCAAGGAAGAGAAAGATTGTGTGAAAAATGTTATCACGAATATGGAATCCAAACATATCATTACAAAAGACAATTAATCCCCAAGTGAAAACGTAAATGGCTGCTACATTTAGGCGAAACTGTGTATTGGGATTGAGCGGATCTTTTTTAACCGACTTCTTATAGCAAGCGTTAAAATCCTTGACCAATATGATAAAAAATACAATGACCATTGCCAATAACCAAATATGGTAGAGAACTGCAAAACGGATGCACCAGAAAGTATGTAATAGTGATACAACAGCAAGAACACAATACGTGATGCAAAGAATATATTTAATTTTGACTCGTTTGTTTTTCATAAGAGTGTTTGATATTAAAATGCAGAAGAAGACCAGTGCTGTGATACGCATAATTTCAGTGATATATGCGAAGATGCAGAGGTATACCATGTCGCCGTAATCGATTTCTTCTTGGCTAAGAAATTGATAGATTTCGAAGCCTGGTAGTAACATCAGCAAATCGCATATTGCTATATTTAATATAACCAAATAAGTTTTGGAATAGAAGCGTTTGTAACTACCCAAAATGTAGATAATTATTGCATTGGCCAGAATGCCAATGCAATTGAATAACATTTCGGAGATTTGGAAAGTTTTGAAAACTGGTTCTGGAAGCATGTAGAAATTCTTGGGATCGAAGGTTCCATTTTCAGCCGTTATCGACGAGAGGTTGAGATGAATGAGTTCTTCTTCTAGATCTGCATAATAAATTCATTTTATAAATAAATTGTTAAAGTTTGAATTGCGAAGCTTATTTACATGCAATGTATGTGTTAACTTATTTATAAAGCGCATATCAAGTAGCGGTTGTCAAGGCCATAATTATAAATATCGACAATACGCAAATTCGATTAAATGGGATAAAATAGAAAGAAATTCAACTTAATAACTAATTCTTACCCATTGTTATGTTGTTTTTTTACACGTTTGAAAGGCACTTATACAATTAGCATCAATGCTTGAATTGTGGATTGTAATTTACTGCTTAGGAAACGCAATTCGCAACTGAATGCGTTGAAAACTTTGGATGCTTTGGCTTAATGGGATTATCTCACAGCAATTGCTACTTGTTACAGTTTTGCCGCTGGTCGAGTTACATTTTGTTGTTTTTGAATAGCAACAAGTATCTGCGCGTGTGCAAGTTACATCATGCATTAGTTGTTTTTAATTGGGAAACATAAAAATATTAATTAAATTCTTTCAGGAAAACCCGTTTTAATAATTACTACAGTCAATTAAATGCCAAAAATAATTCAAAATTAATTCAAAATGTATATCTCATAAAATTAGGAAGAAAATCGCTAACGCGAATATAATGAAACATTCAAAGGAAATAAATGGTTGAAGAAGGCGCTGCACAACACCGGCCGCGCAGCGTATTCACACGAGCGCAAGCAGTCAACTCGCATTTTCACTAATTGGATTCCTCCTCTTCCCATTCGTAACCGTACGTAACTTGACTTATTTCCCATTTGAGTTGCGCAACGTGGTGCTCTTTTGTTTTGATATTTAATGTTGATTATTGTTGTTAGAAGGAGGAATTTCCAATTTACTATTTTCGTTATTAACTCGTTAATATTTAGATTATCATTCATTGTGTGGATTAAACAATTTTAACTTATTTTTTTTTTAAATTCAAACACATTTATTAAATTTATTACAATTAAATTTAGTTAATTTTATAGCGGTTTTACAGAAAACTGTATTAACACCTAATTGGAAAGAAGCGGCGTCCGTACATCGTCATTGTACTGAGTGTCTCACGGGAGTCAAGTCGTGTAGCCGTTGCTTTTTCGCTGCACTCGCTTCGCTCGGGCTGGCAAACACAGCGACGTGCGTCTGTCCTCAGCTTTACTCCCTAGAGACACTAAGTATAATATTATATATCTTTATTTAAAACTATGATTTTGCAGTTATAACAGACTTAATAAAGCATGAAAATAATAAATTTAATACTTTCCCATTTTCGCAGGATTATGACAGTAATGTAATTTAAACTACTTATCTGCCCTCGTGTTATTGCGAAGTTAATTTAGCCAGAATGAGTTTGATTGGAATATACTATCTCAACTTCAACATTCCCATCGTCATTACAATTTTTATTTAACTCCTCAGCAAACGTCATTGTAGCATAATCGTCGCTATCAATATGCCTTTTGCATTTCAACATGCAATAAAAACATTCACGAAAATACACATCTGATTTAATTAGATAAATCAATATCATTACAGATGTCACCAAAACACTAAGTCCAAGGAAGAGAAAGATTGCGTAAAAAAAATAATTATCATGAACAAGGAATCCCAATATATCATGCAATAAGGCAATTGCTCCCCAAGTGAAAATATAAATGGCTGCTAAATTTAGGCGAAATTGTGTATTGGGATTGAGCGGATCTTTTTTAACTGATTTCTTATAGAAAGCGTTAAATTTCTTGACCATTATGATAAAAGATAAAATAAAAATTGCAAATAACCAAATATAGTAGATTAATGCAAAACGGATGCACCAGAAAGTAGGAATTAGTGATATAAGAGCAAGAACACAATACGTGATGCAAAGAATATATTTAATTTTGACTCTTTTGTTTTTCATGAGAGTGTTTGATGTTAAAATGCAGAAGAAGACCAGTGCCGTGACACGCATAATTTCAGTGATATAATCGAAAATGCAGAGCTGTATCATGTTGTGGTATTCGATTACTTCTTCGCTAAGATATTGATAGATTTTGAAGGCCGGTAGTAACATCAGCAAATCGCATATTGCTATATTTAATATAACCAAATAGGTTTTGGAATAGAAGCGTTTGTAACTGCCCAAAATGTAGATAATTATTGCATTGGCTAGAATGCCACTGCAAGTGAATAAAATATGGGAGATTTGGAAGGTTTGGAAAAGTGGTCTTGACAGCATGTTCCTGGGATTGAAGGTTCCATTTTCGGCCGTTATCGACGAGATGTTCAGTATGCGTTCTTCATCTAGATCTGTATAATAAATTATTATTATAGATAAATTGTAAAAGTTTAAATTACGAAAATTATTTACATGCTTGGAAATGTGTTATTTATAAAACTCATATCAAGTCATACTATATCAAGTAGCGGTTGTCAAGGTCATAATTATAAATATCAACAATCCGCAAATTCGATTAAATGGAATAAAATTAAAAGAAAATCTACGTAAGCACCATTCTTACCCATTGCTATGTTGGTTTTTTACACTTTTGAGAAGCACTTATACAATGAGCTTTAATGCTTGAATTGTGGATCGCAATTTACTATTTAGAAATCGCAATTCGGAACTGAATGCGTTTAAAACTTTGGATGATCTGGCTTAATGGGATTATCTCACAGCAATTGTTACTTGTTACAGTTTTGTGTCTGTTTTGCTGATGGTCGCGGTACATTTTGTTGTTATTGAATAGCAACATGTATCTGCGCATGCGCAAGTTACATCATTCATTCGCTGTTATTAATTGGATAATATAAAAATATTATTTCGTTTTTTTTTGGAAAACCTGTTTTATTAATGTTTTCTACAGTAAATGTATTGTCAAAAATATTAACAAGAAAATCGCCAAATTTAATTTGTAAATTTATTTCACTTACTTTGTCGTTCAATTTAAGTTAATTTCATATTTGAGGTGCGCGACACTGCACGACACGAAGACGTCACTTGACCGCACCTCACGTCCGCGCACCTCATTCAGAGTTCTTCGGCGCCTACATTTTTTTAAAACTAAATAATAAATTGAAAATATCCAGTTTCATATTTCTTTTAAATATGTTTATAAATAAACATCTTCTTTATTTTAATAATGTTTTTATTTATTTATCAAGTACAATTTTAATTTACATTTACTTTTTCAACTCGCTTCGCTCGTTGTCCCAGTTGTTGCCTCAGGAATTTAAAAATACAATCATTGCCTGTCTATGACCACGAAGTCATGTGGTGACCACACCATTTATTAATTAATTTGTTTGCTTTAATTCCGCGTGAAACTTTCCTATTTTTGCAGGATTATGGAAGGCATCGTAATGTAATTAAATGTACTTCTCTGTCCTGGTGTTATAGCGATGTTAATTTATCCAAAACGATTTTGATTGGAATTAACTACCTCAACTTCCACATTCCCATCGTCATTACAATTTTCATTTAATTCCTCAGCATACGTCATTGTAGCATCATCGTCGCTATCATTATGCCTTTTGCATTTCAACAAGCAATAAAAACAATCTCGAAAATACATATCTGATTTAATTAGATAAACCAAGATCATTACAGATGTTAAATACACAATAAGTTCAAGGAAGAGAAAGATTGTGTAAAAAATGTTATGCAATGCATACATATCATGACAATAGACAGCTATTTCCCTAGTGAAAACATAAATTGCGGTTAAATTTAGACGTAATTGTGTATTGGGATTGAGCGGGTCTTTTTTAATAAATTTCTTATAGCAAGCGTTGAGCTCCTTGACCACTATGATATAAAACAAAATGGAAAATCCCAATGACCGAATAATGTAATAATTGTCGAAATATTGGGATGCAAAACGGATGCACCAGAAAGTATCGATTAGTGATACCACAGCAAGAACACAATACGCGATGCAAAGAATATATTTAATTTTAATTCGTTTGTTTTTCATAAGAGTGTTTGATAATAAAATGCAGATGAAAACCTGTGCTGTGTTACGCATAATTTCAGCGATATATCCGAAGAAGCAGATGTATCTTATGTCGTAGTAGCGGTAGTAGTGAATAACTTCTTGGCTAAGAAATTGATAGATTTCGAAGGCGGGTAGTACCATCAACAAATCGCATATTGCTATATTTAATATAACCTGATAGTTTTTAGTATAGAAACGTTTGTAACTTCCCAAAATGTAGATAATTATTGAATTGGCCAGAATGCTCATCCAAATGAATAACATTTTGGAGAATCGGTAGTACTTCCAGGGATTGAAGTCATTTTCAGCCGTTATCGACGAGATGTTCGGTATTAGTTCTTCATCTAGATCTGTATAATAAGTTATTATTATAGATAAATTTTGTTAAAGTTTAAATTGCGATTCTTATTTTCATTCTTGAAATGTGTTAACTTATTTATCACACGCATATCAAAAAGCGGTTGCTAAGGTCATAATTATAAACATCATCAAAACATAAATTTGATTAATGGGATAAAATTGAAAAAAATCTACTTAATAGCTATTCTTACCCATTGTTGGGTTGGTTTTTTACACTTTTGAGAAGCACTTATACAATTAGCAACAATTCTTAAATTATGAATTGTACTGTTTAGAAAACGCAATTCGCAACTGAATACGTTCAAAACTTTGGATGCTTTGGCTTAATGGGATTATCTCACAGCAATTGCTACTTGTTACAATTTTGCTGCTGGTCGCATTACATTTGGTTGTTATTGAATAGCAACAATTATATGCGCGTCTACGAGTTACATCATTCATTAGTTGTCATTAATTGGGAGACATGAAAATATAATTTGTTTTTCTGGAAAAACTGTTTTATTAACTACATTAAATGCATTGCCAAAAATAGTTCAATATCTATTCAACGTATATCTCGTAATATTAGAAAGGTGCGCGACATGCCTCACCTCCCCACCTCACGTCCGCGCAACTCATTCAGAGTTCTTCAGCGCCTGCATTTTTAAAACTAAACAGAAAATCGAAAATAACCGAAATTTAATATTATTGTTAAATATATTTATTAATAGAACGTTTGTTGGCTGTTACCACGCATGAGTCAGGTGTCTGGTTGAATGCAATTCCATGTTCAAATTTGGGCACTTTTCTTGATAATAACACTTTGAAAATTGCGGTTGGTCCTCGCCTTGCTTGTCGTTTATTTAAATCAGTTGATTGCATTTGTGGAACACAGATAGACTCATTCGGATATCATTGCCTCAGTCGTTCACTATCGTCTGCTAGAAGATTTCGGCATACTCTTTTATTTGAAACGATTTGTAGGGCTCTTGTGTCTGCTGGGGTACCTGCATCTCTTGAAACACCAGGACTATCTCGCACAGATGGAATAAGGCTTGGAGAATGGGTCGACCGAGCACCAACCTACCTCAAATTGACATCTTCTTTACCTGGTTGGGCAACCAACTTCGCTGAGCCCAGAAAAGTTTCTAAATATTCTTCTCTTCCATCACATTCCATTTTCATTCCAATTGGGTTTGAAACCTTTGGAACTTGGAGTGATCAGTGCAGGACCTTCTTCTATGAACTTGGTTCACGTTTACACGAGGCAACTGGGGAAGTTAGATTTACGGCATTTTCAAGAGGAAGAGTGAGTAGATATACACCGTGGAAACGCTTGGTGTTTTCTTCATTCAGTCTACTCCTGGTCTTCATTGTTTTTCTTAATTTATAATTTTTTATTTATATGTATATCATATTATTATTTATTTATCTAGTACAATTTTGATTTATATTTACTACACAATTTTCAACATTTGATTCTTCACAGTTTACAATAAATTCTCCACCATTCGGTAATTGGTAATGCGTGGACAGCGAAATTGAATTTATCAGTGAAGAAATAGATTGATTGGACAGGAACTTTTGCATTTCCAGTACCTGGCGAGATTCTCTAGATTATTTGGAAGAAGTTATTTTAATAAACAATTGCTCTTGATCCTTCGTTTGGATATACTGGACGAACAGACTTTGAAATATTTTAAGCCCAAACGTACAACTATAGAGGACTATAATCAATTATCTTATTATTTTTCACTTATTTATATGACAATTTTGATTTATATTTACTACATCAGCTTCAGTATTCGAATCGTCATAGTTAATATTAATTTCTTCGGCATACGTTACTGTAGTATTGTCATTACAATGAATATGCCTTTTACATTTTAGCATACAATAAAAACATTCACTAAAATACATATCTGATTTAATAAGATAAACCAAGATAAAAACAGAAGTCAACGA
>JARJDT010003463.1:0-16614 GCA_030264655.1 Leptusa sp. GC000079
GCTAGTGTTTATCAAATATATTAGCATTTGTATCCATTACAGTAGTTCGTTAAGCGAGCAAACAACATGGATCGCGTATCTACCGCTCTCATGGAAAACTAAAGGCACACCGTGCTATACATCCTTGGCAAGACTTTCGATTACTCTATCAAAATAGTTTTTATGTCTGTAGTGGTCTTCTGACTTTGGCAAATTATGGCGATTTATTTTGTATAGATTTGTAGGTGAAAGAAAGAAAATTCGTGGTAAACACTGCGTTATTTTTTGCGTCTAATTGTAAGAAATTTGGAAGAGTAGTTAATAGGTGAAAAGTGGAATTTGCTAGCTTGAAAATATGACGGCAAGTTGCTTAGTTTAAGACTAGGCAAACAAAGGAATTTCCTATCCTATAAACATTCTAAGCGCGTGTAGTCGCAATTTCATCACCGTAGAAACTGTAGACTGCCATTCATTGCAGTCCTCATCAGCTGATGACAACATTTACTAACAAAAACCATTAGAAAGAACATGGCAATTTCCATGATTTGATTGATTGTCGAAACAAACGAAGGGACTATTGAATTCAGGTGAGTTGCTTTGTTATTGTGCGAGGCTCTTCAAGTAGTGTCATTTTTTTTGTTTCGCCAATTATAATTAACACATACTTTGCAATCTTTGCATATTCAGTGAAACTACCATTTATGATTATGATTTTCACCAAGCCCAACCAACATCTTTGGAAATATTTAGTACGCTTCTTTGTGCATTCATGCAACTAATATATTTTATTATAATTATATTTTAATCATGGCTTGATGCTCGATAATTGTACAGGGTGTTTGTTGATTGTTGGTTCAAACCAACAAACTTGTCAGTTAATACCTCGGTTAATACCGAGGTTATTACTTTTAACCAAATATGTGAACTACGCAGTAACCAAGATAGTTATTTGCACAAAAATAATCAAAAGTTTTGTATCTAAAGTAATCTCTATTTAAGTTTTAGAATTTCTCGCTACTGCAATAGCCAATTGGGCAGCAGATATGAAATGTTAGCTAATTATAGATCTAGAAAATATAAGGATTTTTTTGTTTTTGTTCATCTTAGCATATAGACAATTTTTGAGAAGTTGAAAACAGGTAAAAGAAAGCGGAGTATGATTATTGCAAGAAATACATAACTTAAGTCAGAATGTCATGCGCTATGCGCAGTTTTCAAAAAGTTGCCACGTTGGCATAATGCCATGTTGAGCCATCATGACCTCATCAACTGCACGTACGCATTAAAGATGATTCACCCTGTATGAACAAAATATTTAAAAAAATATCTAGTGGCCCACCACGACGTAAATTGAATGTATTTCCAAAGCTTGGGGCAAAATAAAATTTCATGAAATATATTTTTTGATTAGTTGAATATGCGTATCTTCACGTTTATATTTCATTTGCAGATCACACATGTATTGTATTTCTTTAGTTATTTTAAGTATGCTTACTTATTTTTTTATTCCTTTTGTTTTACCCGATTTTTATCAAATAGTGATTATTCTAAAATTTTAGGAGTACATTTGGTGTAATGTTGTGCAAAACTACAACATAAATTAGTTATTGAAACTGCTTCATTTCCCTCCTGCAATCATGAATCTGTTCATCTTCAGAGTAGAAACTGGCACAATGCTGGAGTTTCAGTTGAATATGGCAACTGAGAGGTAAAATAAAATTCTTACTTAATTAAATTGAAAGCACAAAAACATAAACTAATAAACTATTTTATATTTAGTGTGGCACAATTAAAACAAGAAATAATGAAAATTCTTAAAGTGCCATCTGAAGACCAAGTCCTTTTAGTTAGCGGTGGTATATGTTTGGAAAACAACGCCAAAGTGATATCATATTCAGCTGGTACTGATACAAATCCAATATTTTTGTTCAGTAAACAAAGCATAGAATCACCCTATCCCCCTTCAGCAAGCCCAAGTCCAAAGACCTATTCCTTAAAGATGAGGAGCAAACATGAGACAAGATGTGATATTGATGAATACTCTGATGATAGTGATGGTGACGCGCCACCTGATGGATATTCGTCATATACTGAGTTCAGAAAGAGGGTATATGAATGCAGGAAATTACCAGCTTCAATGGAAACAGTCACAAAACGGGCAAAACTCGCCCAGGAATTTTACGACGAAGCCGTGTGCGAAAGCAAATGTTGTCAAGACCTAGTGCATGATCAACACCTCCAACATCAAGGCTGGGCTGCTGCAATTGCTAATCTGGAAGATACAACAGTTGACCTGGAGCGACGAATTAGCGTCATGCAGCAATTCTTTGATGAATATGTGGAAGATCGTGATAGCTATGTAGAATTTTTCAAAGTGTACAAAAATGTTTTGGACAAATTATCAAAAATACCTATTATACCATCACTTCTTCTCGCGGAACAACCTACAAATGAAAACGCAGACTCCACTTTAGAACAATCAGAAACTTCATCAAATGAGGAGCAGTATATGAAAACTGCTACTAAAACATTATTGGAGTGGATTGAAGCTCGACGTGATTCAAAGATTGAAACAACAATGGATACTCTCTATGAGACAGGCGTTAAAGGGATCGGTTACTATCACGCCGAACTCTTTGCGAATTTATATTCGGAGATTCAGATGACGGTGGCGACTGCAAATCAAAAAGATATGAAAGAGATTTCTGGGTTGAGTAGTCGTTTGTATGGTTTGAATACCTTGGTTGATAGTGTTCAAAAACACGTAAAAGAACAGGAATATTCCGCGGAATCGTTTCAGAAGAATCAAAGCCGCGCGGGAAATCTTGGAGACACTTCAGTACTGCCTGACCTTTGCGATTCGCATCGGAAACAATTAGTTTGCATGCTTAAAAACCATTGGAAATTATGTGATATACATAAGCGTTGTATGCGTAGCAAAGAAGAATTGTGTGGAAATTTGTACCAGCGACTTAAGTGGGTCATTCATGTCGAGAGTCTCATACAAAGTTCCAGTGTTACAATAACTGCTTATTATGATACTGTCTTAAGGTTACGGAGCAATCTGAATCTTTTGCAACAAATTTATTTAGCACCGGAAACTTATATGGCTGCTGTTGTTGAAGTGGTGCGCAGAAAGAAGTTTTCACAAGCGTTTCTTTTGTGGGCGTCTGAATTGGCCTGTTATATGTTGACAATCTACAATGATGAAATGACACGCCGCAAAGAATTCAAGGCGAAATACGATGACCATTTTCTGATGGGGTTGTTTCCCGGCATGGACGACATGCCAAGCAATTTCGCAACGCAAGCGCCTTCTATATTCGATTCAAGTCTTCCTAATATAACAATTGAAGACATTGAAGAACTTAAGAAAGCTGTACCAGAAATGGCTGAGAGTTTGGTGATACAAGACTTGTCAGCGATAACGAACTTTTTCCTTGCAAAATCGGTTGTTAAAAGCGAAGAAGAAACGTGTGTTGAAGATAAATTAGTAAAGGTAGTCAATGAAGTGGGGCTGGCTAGCAATTTAGACCAGAATTTATTGAAGCCTGACAGTGAATCTCTTTTACCACATGGAATTGCGCAACTTAAGGATCTCGACAAGTAATAATACATTTTATCAATATTAGTAAGTTTTTATGTTGCTAATTATTGTTTGGGTTGTTTAGAGGTTGCGAATCGGAAACTGACACTGAAGAGTTCGAAAAAGTCTGCCAAAGTCCGGTCGATCTGCAGTTCGAAAAAGATTTGCCGTCGCCGCGTCCAGGTTACAGTGATGTGACAACATTGACTGAGGTTTGTGATAAACAACTGCTCCTGCCGACAAAACCATCGCGAACTTTGTGCAATACAAAATCAGTTAGCGAAAGTTTCGCTAAGATTAAAAACGGCTCGCTTGAATCGCTGCATTTAAACGGTTTGCATAGTGGTTTTGTGCGGTCAAAGTCGTTGTCGCCGCACACGCCCGGCGATAACGAATACAATTCGCCGATGCAAGGCCACCAACCTAGTGATTTCATCAGCGAAGAGTTTTATATCGATGAAAGTCTCCCGTCGAGTCTTAGTATTGATGTGCCTTGTGAACGACAGAACGAACAACGAGTCGGCGAGATTGCAAAGCAGCTGAGTAATGCCAACGATGTTGTTGCATTACTGCAGGTACACTCAACTCGCATTGAGCGCAAAATTGTCGATTACATTTGCATTTATTTTTTTATCCAAACTTATACTAGAGTTGGTGGCCTTATTTACTATTCGATAATTTCATTGATTTCCTTATTTTGTAGCTTTTTTAAATATACAGGGTGTACTCGTATATTCTCACCATATGTAAATTATAATTTGTTGCAGGACAATTTGGAGTCATCAAGAAGTGAGCAAGATAAATTAAAAGATCTTTTACTAAATATGGCAACACTTTGTCGTACAATATTCATAAATTTACGACAAGAAATGGAGGAGATCAAATCACAAGTGCATTCTGAAAATTCTCTCCTAGAGACTCATTGTAAAAACTTAAGTTCTTCATGGGATAAATTAACCAACGAGTTTGACATCCGGGAAAAGGAAATTCGTGAGCTCACAGATAGTCACCAACAAGAAATTTCCGCATATAGAGCGCAAATCAAGTCAAATAACAACGAGTTGAAGTGTCTCCGCGAAGAAAATTCGTGTCTCGACTCGAGTTTAAATAAATTAGCTGATGAAAATAAGCTATTAATAGAAAATCTAAGTGCTACCAATGAAAGCTTTAAAACGCAAATAGCTAGTCTAGAATCAAATATTAAAGATACACAATCTGAGAAAGAGCGCCTTCTTAAAGAAACCATAGATCGCATGGCGCGCGAACATAAAACTGAAATGGACAACTTGCGCAAGAAATTCCGATTCATGACTGACCGAAGTCCTTCTGAATGCATGGAGAAATCCGCGTTTGAAACAGGTCCAGATGTCAAGAAAAAGGAACTCAACTTTGAGAAAGCAATGGAAGAGTTCCGACAAGCTGAAAATGCTCGAGTGGAAAAACAATTGCAGGAAAGAAACAAAGAAGTGGAATTTGAGTTGATTCGCATTCGCGAAGAGGCGAAACGAGCGTTGGAAGAGAAAGATAAACTTATTCAGATTCTACGCGAACGCGAATCCAGCTTGAATCGTGAATGTAGCAAACATAAAAATACATTGTTGCAATTGACCCAGTCTGAGATGAAAAGTTCGATCACAGACCTCAAGCTGCATATCGATGTGCTACAGAAGGAAAAACATGATCTTGAACATCAACTCACGTCGGAAAGGTTGCAGAGAATGGAATCGAGTGAGATGTCGGCGAGTACGTCCAGTTCAACGGCGGCTAAACGCGTCAAGTATAAAGAACCGTTGACTTCTAGTCAGGCATCAATGGCGAATGTGAATAGAGTGAATGTGGACTCTTGTTCTAAGGGTGATACAGTTTTAGTGATTTGGAAACCTACGTATAAACATTTCATTGTGGTGCAAGAGGGCGATGTTTTGCATTTTGTGCATTCAGAGTGTATACGCGAGCTTGAGATGCACACTTCTTGCTCAAATGAAGAGAAACGCATTTATTTCACTGCGGTTGTTCTTGAGAAGGAATATTGTCAAACTAAAAAGGTACTTCGCCTTTAAGATATAAATTTAAATATTTAATGTTTTTAATTTTATTGTATTTCAGTCTGAAAATCGTTATAATGTACCAAAAGGCACCAAGTTTTATCGAGTTAAGATACGTCCAATCAGTGTGCCAGATGAAAGTCGTGCAATACAATCGCAAATGTCTCAAAGTGAAACAGTGCCCAAAACGCCAGCAATGCCCATGAGTGATTCAGTTAGCGATTCGGCGTGCCATTCTTTGCCAAGCTCACCAACAAAGGAGGCAAAGTAATTTTTATTTTTGTCAAAATCAACGAAACGTAAATGTGCTGAATAATTGTGAACTGCGCACCGCATCAGAATAATAATAAGGAATGTAATAACTGATATGAACATTTTTTTTAATAATCTTATACATATGCATTGGTTTTTTATGAATGTGTATTATAATTTTTAAATTTTTGGAGTATTGAATGATTGAATATTAATTATTTTATTATTTTTGACACCTCAAAGAAATATGTTTTAAGATTATGTGATATTTTCATATTACCTTACTTGTAACTTAACCTTTTAAACATTTTCTTTTAATATTATAATTATAAAATTATTAAATATAGATATTTTTAATTAATTTTATTTATAATTGATTTAGTTTCAAACGTATTTTTAAGTTAAAATAATAGATTCTAAATAGGTTTTGAATTGCGCATGCATCAACTATTTTTCCACTTATGAGGAAATGTTTTACAATTACAAATAATGAAAATGACTTAACTGTAACTTTTATATAAATATAAATAAGTAGTTGAATAAACATTTTTAGGAAACACACGCGCCACTTTGAAGAAATGTTTATATTTCCATTTAAATGCAGTCAATACATGAATATTAATTTGTTTAAGTCAAGCAATTAGTTGCGATTTACCTACTTTAAAGCAATTAATTGACAAGGATAATTAATTTGCAATATGTGAGTGAAAGCTGTTCTTTGTCTAGTGATATGTATAATATGTACTGGTGATAAGAGATTTAGTTCAAGTTCAAAATTCACTTTGCATGACAATGAACACAATTATTTTTCTCATTGCAATTTGTTTTGCCAAGAAGTTGTTCGAATAATAAATATTAAAAGCGGAAGAAGTAATAAAGTAAGTGTTTCCATTCTTAGTTTCGTATTTTGTATGAATTTAAAATAAAACTTTGAAGCTAATAATTTTTGTAATATGAACTAAACATTAGGTAGGTGATCACAAAATATTTCTGAAGCGCGAAAATTAAAATTGTTATCAATTAATTTTCATTTAAAGCTTAATACAATATCAATACAATTCAAGAGTAAAATTAGTTTTAACCATGTACATATAATAAGATTTAAAATATTATGTTTTCTGTACAAAAATAACCTATCTTAATTTAATATTTACAATTTGAGTTATATTGTAGAGTTAATTTAAATTTTAAATTTATGCATTGACGTTGTAGTGATATTATTTTCTTAATTATAAGAAATATATGAATTGATCATAGTGGCCAGATTTTTTTCCAAACTGCATTATTACCAATTATTACTAAATTATTATTATTCTTGTCCTGCATGTTGTAACCGTTGTTGCCTGTTATTGTGTAACTGAAGCCAAATATTGGGTTCTTAATGCAATTTTTAAGACCTTGTAGCTTTAAAAGACTGGAATTTCCCGTCAATTTTTACCCCGATTTTTACAACACAGTAAATGTTGCCAAATCTCTAACGTAATTGCAACTGAAACGCATAAGCAATGATGTTTCACTGAGATTTGAGTGTGAATGCGCCGGGCTGAATCATGTGATCCTTGAATGAATTTGCACATCATTTGTTTTTAGATCGCGTTGATTTCGCCAACTTGATATGACTATATATGATTATTAACATTTGAATTACATAGGCGAAATGTCTGCGTAAATGCTTTAAATTGATTGACATATATAAAAAAGATAATAAATAAAAATAATAACAATGTATAATTGAAGACCTTACGTTAACAAAATTTAAATAACATGTTGAGATGCCATGCGCTAGGAAGAGCAAGAGATTACAACCACCCACCGAAGAAGATATCTTCAAATCGAACTATATGCAAGCACTGAATGAAAAGTTCAAGTTACGAAGTCAACTCGGAGGATTACTGCATCAATTGGAGGACTTGGATTCAGCCAAATACCGAATTATCGATGCCCAACATGAACGTGATAGCAACAAATCACAATTACCACCACCAGAGCAGAGCATAGAAAAGACTGCTCCACCAAAGGCAGCACCACCAAAGCCGCAACCAACAACCAAACCAAAAATCGAGGAAGAAGTCGTTGTCACTGCCGAACCTAAATCAGCCGCTGTTGAACATGATGAATCATCAAATGCAGAAATGGCCAGTGCAAGAACTGCAGAGCCACAAGTTCATAATAGCAACCCGGAATTGCAAGAGGAATTGGAACGATTGCATCAGTTTTACGATGACCTTACATTTTACGCAGTATGTGTAATATTTCTTCTCTTTGTTGTTATGACATTGAAGGAAGTAAGGGTACTATTTGTACATATGAGCTTAACCGAACTTTCGGAAGAGGACCCAGAATTGTGTGATGTCTCAGAACAAGAACTAATGCAGTCGCCTCAACCAGAGACGAGGTATGGTTGTGATGAATGCAATAATACACCAAGCAATAAGCCTGAGGCAGCCGCTGATACTGCAAATTCAGTGAAAGTTAAAATTGACGTTGATTTAGCGAAATCAAACTCCCCAGCTGGTGATTATGTTTGTGGTTTAATGCCCTAGATGGTTGTTCTTGCTCTATCTTTGGCATCACTTACAAAAATTATAAGAAATAGTTTTGAATAAAATTTCTGTTCCTTATCACTGCTTATAGCTATGAATTAATAACAAAATTTAAGTAGACCGTGGAAAATAAAAAATTCAATCTTTTGCAAACATTTGAAACATTAAGATGGAACTGATGCTGTCAGTCACTTTTTTCAAAAATTCAAGATCTCAACATGATATGAAGATGTTCAAAATTCATCAAAATCAAACACCAATAACATAAATCATTTCACCGCAAAAACTTTGAATAAATGTAGAAATTTATTTAAGAAAGTTTTTCTAAATTCTTTATTGGTAAATTGCTAATTTGTCACAATGCCATCACCAAAAGGTGATATATACTCTAAACCGAAAGGTAAAGATGCCGCGACGTCAACGAATCGTGATGCGATAACACCTGATATGCGTGAAAATTATCGCCTCACTTTGAGGGAAAAAGCACATCTCATAGAAGAAATCAAGCGTGTGCAAGAACTAATCAGGCAAGGTGGCACGCCGATGGAAACAATGAAATCTGAATATTATAAGCAAATAAATATAGTCGCATCAGTTAGGTCTGATAGACAGGAACATCAAAAAGGAAAACAACAAGAAAAAAGACTCAAGGAAGCTATCGTTGTTACCCCATTAAAAGAACCTGTCGCTGTCGAAGAGGAAGAAGTGGAACAAGATAAGGTAGAATACGATAATGAGCAAGCAAAGGAGAAAATTCATATTGCACGCGAAAAGAAAATTCGCGAAGCTGCTCAACGGGAAGAGGCAGAAATGGGTACGGCTACGGAGAGTGCATTGCTGTATGCAAGAAACTTGCACATGGAAATTGCCGCTATGCATGCTGCTATTCAACAACGTGAATGTTTGGCCGGCGCTTTCATTACACTTTTGATTATTTTGATACTATTTTTTTAATAAAGTTTTTGCGCGGTGAAATTGTCAGTCTGCAGTTTAAAGACTTGAATTTCAGTAACATAATTTAATATTTGGTTGTTCAGTCATGAGATATTTAGTTTATGCGTCATTAACAACGACGTTGTAGACGGTAATAATAAGTAACGTTACCGTAGACGCATACGCATCGGTAGCTGGTAGTGATGGTTAAATGCTAAGTATGTAAATCGCTTGACAATGAAACGTGCTGTTAAATGTGCGCAAGTATTTTCCGTCGATGGTCAATTTATATACTACTTCATCCCATCGTGCTTACAATCACAATTTTGCCTCCAAATATTCAACATATACCTCTAATCGGTACAAAACATCTGTAGTTTCTTTCTTGGACAATCGCGGCATCGAGTTTTGACCAAGTTTGAATTGTATTTACAAAACTTGACCAACCAAAAGTAATAAATATACACTACAGTTAGAAAACCTTTTTGGGACAATTTAAATTTTATTAACAGTTTTGAACTACTAGCATAATAATAAATAACAACAATACTGCGGGAGACAGAAGGAGAGAAAGTATTTTTTTATTAAATCTTAAGGTAAACCGGCATGTGCTCGTTTTATTGTTGAAGGAAGAAACAAACGCTACAACTATAAACTATAAGCGCACACCGTTTCAAGTTGGCGGCTTCATCATAAACTTGGAACTTGGGGACTTGGTGAAGTTCGTCGTATCGTATACTATACGGAGACCGAGTATTATATCAAGTCCACGTTCAAAGTAGTCGTGAGTTGTTTCCGAATGTCTGCACACCTATAGTAACTGGTACTGCCATTGCTGGCGGTGCTGGTGTTCCGTAACCGTAGTATAAACGGTAATACAAACTACTTGTTGCGAGTGTGCCAGACTGCTGAAGATTGGGTAATCCAACATCCAGCAACGAACTATTGACGGTCAAGTTCATCTTGCTGCGCTTCAAAAGTGTTGAAAGTTTTTAAATATTTAAAAAATAGTTAATTATCTTTGAATAAGTGCACAATGAAGTGATTTTAACATCGATTACTAATTAATCGATTACAAAATTGTACAAATGTTGAAGTTTTTGAAAATAATTATGCAGTTTCGTCAACTTTTGCAACGTATTAATGCGGTCAGTTGACATTCGCCAAACACCTTTTATAAAGAATTAAGACAGAAATACCGACAATAAGGCAGAAAGGAAGTAAATATAATAATGAATATATTAAGTGATAACAGTTCGTTGGCGAATGAAAAACTTTCGCAAATTATGAACAATAACTTTTCGGTGCTTATCGCAACCGAATTTGCCGAAATCACCGATCCGGAGTATGAACAATTCTTGGCTGACGTATGGGTTGGCATTGTTCTGACATTGATGGTCCTCAGCTGTGTATGTTGCATGTGCTCATGTTTGCTGTATCATAAGTTCCAACAGTGGAAAAGAAGTGGTGAGTAAGAAGGTGAAGGACAATGATTGCGCAATTTTACAAGACCACAAGTTGTCGCTTAAGGTTTAATTGATTTTAGCATAACAATTACAAAAATTTTCGTCATAATATTCAGCCATGGCCACTTCCATCACATTTTCTGTGTAATGATATCCCAAAAATTTATTAATGTTTTCAGTATGACTAGGGGTTCCCGTTGATGTCTCATTTATGAGAAACAGTCTGATAAGTTTTCGTAAATATTTGCAGAATGATTTAGACATCCACAATTATTTTCATTTATAAGTTTATTTTGATTCAAGAATGGTTTCATATACAATTTTGTCAAAATAAAATATTAAGTTATGATAATATACAGGGCAATTTATGTATGACGGTAAATTTATTAAATACAGCGTGTCCCCGGATGGAGTTCACAAGATGGCAGAAAATTAAGTTGTTGATTTTGCAAATTTTATTTAAACCAGTAACTTGTTTATTATGATTTTAAATTGCAATGAAATTGAAATTTGCACACCGTGATTTTCGAGATAAATTTGTGGGACTTAAGTAAAGTTAAAATTAAGAAAGTTCATTTCTTGAATTCCAACCTGTGAGACGGAGAGACGCTGTACCTGATTGATGAGTCCTACTTGATTTTATGTATGTATTATTGGCCTTGCTTTGCGTCGATTTTTCGTAATTATACATGATTACACCCTGTATATTGGTAGTACAATAAAAAATATTCCAATATTGCGTAGTAGATACGATGGAAGTTTGTAAATATTCACTTGAATATTTAATATATTATTTTTCAAAAGTTTCCAATCTAAATATAGAAATTGAATAATATAAGTGATTTTCCGGATATTATTGAATGCGTTTATGCAAGGTACTTATGTATTATTTCACGTATGATCCATACTTACCATTGTATCTCAAGCAACTTACCACCACAGTGGAAAATGCGTTATTGTATATTATTGATAAAGAAAATATGCAAAATTGTCCATATCCTTGCAAGATTATCGGGTGTCCTACATGCGTGCAAATATTGAAAATACATGGCTATTTTTTTTAAATATCATCCAAGATATCTAACTAATTCAGAATGGAACTGATAATCTATACCGATAAATATCACGTAAACTTACGTCGTAGGTACGTGTTTTATTGCAAATTTGATTATTATTATTATTCATTTCTCATTATTGTCTCTATAGAGATCAAAAATGCCTAATTTACGACTTAAAAACTAAAAGACATTTCAAAACAGGTTTAAGCAATTATTAGCAGACTTTTATTTTTGTCGATTTCAACTTCTATGTATACCTACCAATGTTTTGTTTATTAAATTTTATTATCTAGAATATTAATTCAATACAAAAGTACATACATTTTGTGTTGGTAATTTCACTAACTACATATTACTTTGAAATTTAAAAATACTCTGAAGTTTTCAAATTGTTTGTAATCACTGCGTTTTCAATTTTCTATTTATTAACTCGTATTTGCATATAAATTTCATGTACATTGTGCATATTTGAAGTTCTGGCCTTCTAGGAAATTCTTTAGGAAACAAATTTTAAAAATGCCAGTGATAATCGAAAACATTACAAAAATATTTAAAAAATTGTTATCAATTTAACAATTTTACGAGATTCATTGCTTGGGTTGGTTTAGATTGTTTCGATCATTAATTGGATCGATATTTTTTGCAGTAATCGAAGCAAGGCAAGCAGCCGAATTAGAGACTGGAGGTTATCACTCGGACTTGGACACGCTACCAAGTTATACGATCGCCTCTGGGCTTCCGTCTTACGAGGAAGCATTGGAGCAACTCAAAAAGGTGAAAGAAATCGTCAAAACACACAAGTCTTCCAGTGCTGTTACCAAGAGCGACGCAACAAATACGAGCAACAATGGATCAACAGGGATCACGCCTTCTCAATCTCAATCAAGACTATCGATCCATCGTTTATCTGTGACGGAATTGTTTCAACTCTACCGTAGTGCCACGAGTAGTAATGCCAATAATTCAATTAGCAATGCAATAAGTGGGAAAACTTGAAGTTAGCATTAATTAATTATAAATTATTATATTTTTAAATTATTTTCTTCATGCTGATGTACATACATATTGAAAGACTTACATTAAATTACTGATGAAAATGCAATGTAATTTCAATCATTTATTGTTTGTTCAGGTTGTTGAAAAGAGATACATCGATGACGTTTGTCTATAAAAATAAAAATACGACACAAGCTACAAACGTGCAAATAAGTATATTTGACGAAGGTCGAACGACGTAACATTGCTCTTTATATTTTAAAGTTAAACAAAATACAGAAACTCAAGCGAAGCAACTGGCTGCTGGAACAAACTGGTAGGCGCAGGTTGTCAGCGATAATAATTAATAATAACAATGAACGCAAACAAATATGGACTGTGGATCTGCTCAAATTTGAATAGCAAAAGTGCGTAGACAGTACTCACTCTCTATAAAGACTATAATAACTAGGAAAAGTTGTTAGATATTATTAGTTGGAAGGTGAATAAATGCTGTACATATTTTATGTTAAGTTAATGTTTGAAGAAGCTACGTTTAAATAAATCGAAAATTGAATGTTTAAACATTGCGCAAATTTGCACTCGCTGGTTTCTTGGCGGTTATTTTCCAGTTTTGAAATTTTGCAGCATTTATCGGAAACAACTATACAATGAGCGAAAACCTCGAAATTATTTACAATTAGAATGACGCTGCCAAACAAATACTTAAGTACACAAATTAGCATAGTATACTTCTTATCGGAAACATACTTCGAGGAAAAATGTTAATAATAGATGTTTGCACATATTTAACGTGAACTTGTGATATTTTCCGAAAGGCCAAAGGATTACAAAATTATATTTGGTTTTTGGTAGACATGTCAACGCTGGTCGTTTACAAATACAATTTGGATTAGCGTTTAACAAAAAGTGATCCTGATTGCACTAAATTATGTTTTTGGTTCAAAATGTGGCCGGATATACTGCGTAGTGCCGTTTCGTGCTTTAGGTCACGTATCCACCTCTACATAAAGGATTTCTAACGAGGTTTCCTGCTGTAATCTACACGTTTGGTCATCTTGCTTCCAGAGCTACAACGGCATACTTCGTATGAGTTGCATGAGTAACTTAACGGGTTTTACTTTTATTCATATTCATCGTTTGTTAGAATGCAATTGCAATTCCAATTCAAGGTGCACTAATGCACTTCGATTCTATTGGAGAGATTGATGAACATTCATAAGGATGTTTACGTGCATCTGAATCTGGTTTTTATTTCATTACTTTAATAATTAATTGTTAAACTGTGAATAGGAATCACTGAATGTCTAATTAGGAACGATTTTTATACTAAATGCGCAGTAAAATTGTACAATTACAATTCACAGTAATTAACAGTTTGTTATTGTGCCAATATGCCAATATCTACTAACGTGCTATAATGATAATTGATACTGAATATAATACATTCCAGACAAAAATTGAACTTTGTATTTTTAAATCAGATTTTTACACCAGACAACTTATTAGCAAGTTGAGTGCCTTTAAACTTGCGGACAATATGACAATGGGTATTTGTTTATCCCAGGGTAAGGTCGGAAAAATTAGCGAGCGATTTTAAATTGGAATTAGAAATGTACTAGTTTTGTAATAGTAAACTTACAAATCTAAGAATAATTGTTGAAGGTAGGTACGGTATTTACTACGTGCAACTAGTATGAAAGAACATACATTTAGGTAATATAGGTATATCTCGATAGCAAAAACAAGAAAACTGGTATGAAGTAAATTACTTTTTGCAAGCATCGTTTGTTCATACTTACAACGTTGACATTGGCTACTAATGGAAAATATTGATAAAATGTAGCTTGCCATCGGCCATGAAACCATTGCAAAAAGGCGTTTGGCAATAGTTTTGTTATGTTTGTGCGGAGTCTCTTTTGTTATTGTTATTGTCGTTTTTGTAATTATATGCAATGTTTTTATATCTAATTAAGTTTACATACGCTTAATAGTTACAGGAACAACAAGCAAATTGAGCATTTACTGCTTTGGTCGCCGATTATTTTGATAACAACACAACATATACATATACAGTAGATGATAAAGTCAATCCCTGAACCGATATACCTGAAATTTTTCATTCGGCTGAGTTTTAATTTAAATCCAATTTGATTGTTTATTTACATGATCAATTAATAAAATTGCGGTCTCTCCATTGTGGTAAGTTTCTTGATGCGTTACTACAGGCATTGCTACAGTTGATACATAAAATTATACCGCAAGTGGCAGAATTCATGCATAAAATAAGAACGACGAGCGTTGTGAAAAAGGATGGATAATTAGATATCTACCTGTTTTATTACAAATCGATGATTTGTAACTATTAATTTAATAGTTGTTTATTAGTTTGTTCCGTTTAGAGTTATCTCTGATCAGTTATGAGCCTAATGAGTAATGAGATTAGATTGTTAATGAGGATACAAATGGATCATAAATGAATTGTCTTCAATATCATTGTTTTCAATTTTGAAATATAATAAAAGATAATTACAATAATTGTTTTTAATACTAAACAAAGAAAACATAAACTAGTCTTTTATTATTAATTAATGTTGCCGGTCTTCATTATTCCATACCAATTATACTTACAGCACGTATACAATTATTAATTTTCAATCTTTGTTATAGGTTTAGATGATCAACTTACATATAATTTTATTGAATTTATTCATAACAAAAAGGCTGGAAAAATGCTTAAGAGCAAAGCATATTTTTTTGTTTTAAAGCAATAATAAAATTAAGATGTTGAAAATCAATAATATTACTTACTACTTATTTACAGAAAATAGGTAATAAAAAACGTGTTGGTGTTGTAAACATGTTGATGTTTTCGTTGAGGATTGTATTTGTGCCTATCTAAAATACGTGCTCTTAAATTGCAATTTTGCGCATTATGTTCATAAACTGCGTAGGTGACATCTACTTGCTCATAAATAATTTGCAATTCAAAATAAATTACCCTCCATAAATGTGATGAATCAAAGAGAAAGAAATTACTACGGGATCATTGAGATTACATTTGTTTTTAATTTGATTGAATTTCTAGTGTTTTTAACAAAGCAATAAACTCTAAAGAAAAACAAACTTATACTTGTATTCTAATTTTGATTTGCGAATAAATGATATTAGTATATGCGCAGACGAAAGACCAAAGCCGGAAGGATGGGAGGTTAATCTTATTTCCGACTTTATCCCCCAATAAAAAGCAATTACGAAAGAAACCGTAAACCAGTTGCGAAATAAAAGCAGTTGGCTATGCAACACCATTCAAATGAACTATCAATTATTTATAGTCGCATTAAAATAAATTATAAATAAAAATGTTATAGTTGTGTTTTGTTATGTTGTGTGTGACTAATATTCCATAGGAGTTTAGTTAATTAAAAAGGTCTCAACTGTGTAGATTTATGATACAAGAACGAATAAGGTGTAATTAATACTATAACTACCTATATCTGACAAGATGTATAATGCCATTTCGATTTCCAAAAATTACCTAAAAGGTAATTGGTGTCGTACATACACGCTACATGCTTTAATCGTACTATGGTACAATTACATAGGTATAAATCCAAAGCCAAGATTATTTTACTTGAATGTGCAAGGTTATAGAGTCAAGTTAAAGTAATACGGAGCAAGGTAATATTTACCGTTTTTGTATTAATGTATTAATGTTTCATTAAGTTATTACCTTTTTTTGTTCTACATCTTACG
>JARJDT010003482.1:0-12662 GCA_030264655.1 Leptusa sp. GC000079
ATTGCGTTTCTTTGCTTCTAGTATACAGAGTGTTCCAAGAAAATTCAAAAAAGTACAAAACATCAGTTAATGAATATTTCTATAAATTTAAATTGTCAATAATGCTGGACAAAAATATTAAAATTTTTGATTTCGAAGTAAAATAAGATGTTTGGTGATTTTTAAAGACCTTCAGTATATAGGTTAAAACACGTCTTTCAACCATCGCCGCTTTTCACTCGCAATATTATCCTATATCCTTCCATATTCTACTGCGACAACTGGGTATGCCTATTCATAGAAACGTTACGTTTGTTGCAGATGAAACGGGATATTAAATTAAACTCTTGCAATTGCCGTAGCAAACTTGGGAGCACGCAGTTGAAACTTTACGGTTGACGATTCTGTTTTCGCGCCTCTTTTAAGCGTCGCGTGATAATCATTTTTCGTCCTTTTCCGCCCTTTTAGCCTTTCCTTCTAGCATTCAAAGGCAAAATTTAATAAGTTTTTAACCTAATCAAATTAATAACTTTCACTAAAACTTTCAGTAACATTGTAATAAAATGAAATGATAATAAGCAAAGCTAGTAATCCATTAAGTTGCTCCTGACGAATGTTTAACTTCATCGCATTATTTGAGTATTAAAACTGCATTAATTAGTTCTCTCCTCGGCAATAAGCTAAGTCAAATGTTTGGGGAGCGCTCCTTTCGCAAAACTAATTTCAATAAGAAGCGCGGAATTTTATTTATTCATCGAACTTTGTGTACGTTCTTGCGACAGTTTTTTAATCAATGCGCGCAATTATAAATAAAACTTTGTGAGAACTTTCGAATCTGACAAAACAGAACGAAATTAATGAAAACCGATCCTGTCTGATGTGTATGTAACTCGAGCATAGGATTACCACCCCTTACACGGTGCGAAAATGAACACTGTGTTCGCACCCAACTATTGATATAGGTTTATAATACTCCAGTAAAAAACAAGTTGCTATTGCTTTGCTGTTTAGTTAGAAGAAATTCCCAACAAAAAGTAATGTTAAATATTGACTGCTGAGTGAAGGAAGAAGGATAATACGTGCCTACGTTAGGCAACAGCATAGCAGTAGCACACAATGTAATTAATAGTTTAATTAAAATTGAATTTACGCTAGAGAGGCGAAATTTATAAATTTCATATCTGAAACACTTGGAGCTTATAATTGCTTCGGTGCGGTCCCGAAGAGTGTGAAGCTGCTTCTTGTTGTGCCTTGTGCCACTTTCCATCCAGTCTCTCGCTATCCCTCGGCGCGAAAACCTATTAAAATTGTTTAGAACTATATTGCACGTCTTGTCCTTTCCATAATACTACACAGTGTGTTCTAAACAATTAACAATCAAAATTTCCTCCATCTTCAAGTTATTTTCCATTAGAGTGCTGAAATTTTATGTTATGGGACACCCTGTATGTTCTAATGTTTTCCATACTGGAACACTTGTATTACCAAATCATTTCCAACTTCACTTTGGCTTCTATTTGAATCGCTCGGGCGGAATTTTGAAATGAAATTATAAAACGCCTGGGCGCTTATTCTCTTTCCATTTCCATCGTTCTTCTTCTACCTATACTTCCATTCTCATCCTGGCGCTGATGCTGTCTGCATGTGCTCTGGATCCATTGCGATTGCCATCGTATAGTACCGGTACTTACAATTATAATCACGAGGTGGAATAAGCTTGCGCCCGACGTCGAATAGGGTGATGGCATGGGGCATTAAGTCGCTTGCAAGTTTAATTGCCTTTTTATGTGTTCCGTTTTTCAATTAAGAAACGGCTCGCGAATAATATTCGTAGCACATTCAGCGACATGCTTACCTTCAACTAGATCTAACTACTTACATTTTCCATTGCGAATCGATAAGGATATTATTATTAGTGCAACGTCTAATACAGGGTGTTTAGACCCTCATGTAAACGAAAGCTTGTATAGTTATGATTTTGATTCTAAAAAAACTCACACTGTACATTAGTTAATGATAGTTGATATTTAACGAAAAAAGTTTTGTCTAGTAATGAATAGCTTGTTGATTGTCGACTAGTTCAATTAAAGTTGCGCTTTGCGCAAACTTTCAATTGGATTCGCAAGCTGAAATTGTTTATTCGAACAACTGTTAATTATCATACGATACACTTTATTTATAGTTTATATGTAGGAATATGTTTGTTGTACATATTATTTAATTTGATTAATACTCAATGTATGCGAATGGTGAAGGCGAGGAAACAGAGATTCCACATTATTTTCTGAATCTGAAGGCTGAAGCAAAGTTGCAAGTAGAGTAACAAAAGAATTCTCCCAGTTTGCAGTTCCATCCGCATCCAGTTCTCGTTCTCGATATAGCAATGTATATGGCAAAATGGAATGAGAGTTGGAGAGTAGAACAGGAAATTCTGTTTCTCATTTTATCTCTTGATGAACAATGGTCCAGAATCCGTTATAGTTGCTTTGTTAGCACTCCGGCGGTAGACCTGGGTATTGATCAGCGTAGGTCTCCCTTTTACCGCCACCCCCTTCGTGTCCACCCTCCCTGTGTATCCCTTTTATACTCCGCGCGTATAGCTTGACCAGTGCCCAGTTCACTCCGCACTTTAGCACACATACAGACATTTCTATATCCATACCTCTCGCAACTCTCAACTCAGTTCTACGCACGCTGCACACCAACAAACTTACTCGAATGCAGCACTTTAATTCCGTGCACCCACACACTATGACAAATATCTATCCTTCATGAGCAAATCGATATCATAATACACTGAAAAGTGCAATCGAAGCAAAAAGGAGCAACATGTAATCAATTGCCGACTGGTCAACATTAAGCAAACACATAAATCCTCGACATGTCCGGTTATTATTAAATTTATGTCATAAACGTCAATAAGACTGCGTGTGGCTGGAAGTAATTACCACTGGAGCAAAGTTAAACGAATCAGAATGACGTTGCGCGTTTGGTTGTTGGAAAGGAGCATTTCGGAATTTCCATTTCAGATTGTTATTAGACATAGTGTAAGCTGGGAGATTAGGCAATAACTTGGGGGAATTAACGTGGGGGTCGTTCGAGGACTGACCGCTGGTCAGAGAATTTGCAATAATATTATATTTCGTATGTGAGTTCGTTGCTTAAGTGCGCAAGCAACGAGTTGGAAAAGGATGTCCGCGCGTTTATACAGCGAACGCATCCGGGCATCAGCAAATAGCCATTTAAGCGTCGTTGATTTTACGAAACAAAGGATATTGCACCCTGCAGACTCTGTCATTTCCAGTTCTGTACAGATGTCGGCATTATTTATTATTCATCTCCATCGTCCACATCGATTCCCGAGCTGGACTGAGTCCCAGTAAGAATTTGGTTTGTGAAATCAACGCTCGATTTGTCCGTTTGGACATTATCAGATTGATGGCAATAATTACAAATATACATCGAGCAAATGCATTCCGAGTTCTCAAACACCCTGTTTGAGAGTGTCCTGAGAGCTATGAGGCAATAATCAAATTACATTATTATGTGTACTTTGTTACATCGTGGTAAGCTAAACAGTATCACGAAAGGAAAAACTCCAGTTTGTTCCGGTCCCAGTTTCCGGTTTTAATTTAACGTACATCTATAAATATAAAATGTAAACGAACGGAAAGTGAAGGAGCGAAAGAAACGAATGAAAATCTTGTATTGAAGTGTATATGTACGAAGCGCGCATGGGAGTCGAGCATCTCTCCATCATTAGTGTGTAAATACAAGTCAGAGTCAGACCCTCAGATTTTACCACAAATTAACTTTTGATACTGTTCTCGACGGAGATATAAAAAGCCGAGTTAATTCCAACATCTTGGACTTGCCATCACTCGATGGAATACATTTAAATGGAAATGCGCGCACCGAGTCATCCGCAAGAGAAGATGATATTTCCAATGACACCCTCTTCTCCTTGCCTTGCGCACGAATTAAAACTTTCTAGCATTAAAATCCGTCATTTCCATGAATTTGCGACAAAGTGAACAAGTTCTCCAGGCCCCGAGTCGAGAAGTTTGAGCACAAGAAGAAAATTATTTCGTTGAATTACGATTTTGCAATTCCTATTATATTCAGAGAAATGCGACAGCGGAAATTCGTTTCTTTCACTTCCTTTGAATTGATTATTGTTGGAAATTAATTTCCAAATCGTAATCCGTAAATATTTATCAAGTCAATACCAAATGTTTCCATTAGATGCTTCTTTAAAACGCAGTAAACCGGACAATTTAATCTAAAAGTGGACACTTTAAATAGAATAAAAGTTAGAGGCGTAGGTGTGGAGGGCTAAGTATATCCGCATTCAGCCCGTAACCCCTGCCTCATTTATTTGCCCATAGACTCAGCCGAAAGGCGAAGACCGGAAAAGTCCAGTGCATCCTTGACTGATCTTCACCTCTTTCTCTTTTATACTTACCATGTGTACGTAGATATAACGCGCTACTATATTTGTTTCCTTTATCTCATTTCGCGTGCGTTCAATTGTTCTGGCTGTCAATATCCGTTCCTGTGTTCCGCTGGCCGTTATGTGAGTGCTTCTAACTCTTATCTGAAAGAATTCAATTTCTGTTATTCGGCCAGTCCCCCACTCGGATGATTCCAACATTTCTATATAAATGTACGAAAAACCGAAAGAAAATTCGAAGAGTGCCTTTGTGTATGTATAGTGTGATATGCCATCATCTTCTTAAGCGTTCGTTATTGTGGTATTCTACTTTGTTTCGTGTCCGTGTGTATTGGTGCGTGAGTTAAGACAGACGATGAGTTCTAAGATGTTCTTCGCGTTCGGTCCACTTCTCTCTCAGGTGCGGCACGACTCTGACTATATCGTTCTGGAGCGGCAGCAATGAAAGGGGGTTGGTCGGTGGCCGTGCTAAGATCCCCGCTCTCTTGTATATATTTCTTGTGCAGCCCTGCGCCCCGCGCTCTCAGAAGAAAAGCGCTTTCATAAATCTGCTCCAAGATATATGTGCTCACAATTTCCGGGATCCGGCCATTAAGCTGCGCCCAGAGCGCGCGCGGTGTTGGATATACCATTTCCCGTCTACTTTATTTGCTGTTTGATTTTGTCTATATAATATTTAAAGCCCCTGGCGATCGCGTATCTCAATAGAAATAGCCCTTTCAGTGCGCCCGTTTTCTACGAACGTCAATCGCTTTCAAATTCTTCACCTTCTGGCGTGGACAGCTCCATTCGTTCGTTTTCACAGATATACTACACAAGGTGTTTACGACCTTGGGGTAGAAATTTCTGCAAGAATTTTCTACAGTAAAACGTATACCCTGTATACAAGTGCTGGACAGGCTCTCTCTATTCCTCGATTCCTCTAATTCCATCCACCGGCTAAAACAACAAAGCGGCTTGCAAAGAAAGAAGAAGGAAAAACTAAAACGAATAACAAGAAATGCATGCCAGAAATGTAGCACGGAATGGGTCATTGCTATTGCTATATCCACGCCCGCCCTGTGGATGAGAAACAGAAAAGAGAACTTTTCTCCGCGTAGATTGAAAACGAGAGAAAAATGACCACTGTCCGAGCGAGCAGTGCTTCATTCTCTACGAGGAAAACTTATCAAAGTTTGATGGTCGCGGCGCTCACCCACTACCCGCTTCTGATGGAAATCCACTGGCGGGAATTTCCATCTTTCTCGCTCATATATGTCTTGCACGCCGAACAACAGTCCAACTTTCTTGATAAAAGAACAAATAATGGCAACTTTCAAGTACACTGTGCAAACACCTGAACGGATATGAAACAACCCCTATATATCGCCACCACCGCCGCCGCCACTCACATCCCAACCCAACTTCTCCGCACTCATACTATTGATGTTCTCTTCGCTCATCCTCATCTTGTTTCTTATTTTATTCTATTCAGCAAAGTCAAAGAAATAATTGCAAAAGTGTATCATTTTGGGGCTTGCGTAAGCATAAATCTATGGCGGGGGTTGACTGTGGTTACATTTGGTTTGTATAATTCCGTGTTGTGATGGAAGCAGAAGGAGGAATACAGTTGTCCGGTTTAACGCCGGCTTGGATTATTTAAGACGACAGTGCAATGCTTCGCAGATTCCAAGCAAATCTCATCCGCAAAGCTTTCTTTGTCATTCTTTGTCTGGCACAGTATATTTACCTTTCTCTCTGTTGCCGTAGGCGACCGAGACATCAGGCTGAGAGACGGAGGCGGCGCGGATGATGTTCTCGAAGCCTTAGGGGCAAACGAACTAAGAACAAAGTTTCGTGCGAGAGCTCAACTATAAAAGTTTCGACGGACGGTTTGTCGGACTGTTAGGCAAACGTAGCAACGAACTTGCAGCACCAAGCAGCAGCAGTATGTGTGCACACGATTATACTCGCTTCATTTTATAGTAACAAACACCGATAGCCTCGAACTGCTGGTTGTTAAGCATTGGAGCAAAGAGAAATTGAACGGGAGGCCACATCAAAGCTCGAGTTTTCCCGCAATCGGCCGGGAAAAAGGTAAATTAATTCTGTCAGTGGCAGATAAACGTCGAACTAAGGAAGATTCATGATTTTAATAATAGTGCTGATCGGCAGTTGGAAATCGCAGCCGCCGCGCAGGTATCAGAGCCATCAAGTGAGATGTATCTGGAGATGGCATTGTATTTAGGGTTGCGTAATTAAGAAGGTGGTCGTCGGGGAGCAGTTGAGTTCATTACGTGTGCTCGAGTGATGTCAAAGCAAAGAGCAATTGAGAGGCACTGCTTGAAATAAACGAAAGTGGAAGAGCCCGAAGAGCGCAAAAGTGCAGGTAGTTGGGGCAGTATGCAAATGTCCCGCGATGGTCAGCAGCAATGCTCGCGGCTCGCAGTCGTCAAGCAGGAGTAGGACTCGGCGCGCCGTCTCCCGCGTTATTCTTTACCCCTCCATCGGTGGCAGCCAATCCTGACCCTCCTGTTTATTACTTACATAAATTCATCATATTCATATAGAGAGAAGCGCGCGAGGGGTTACGCGGATTCCATGCGATTGGGCGATGTAGCAGGGGAAGTCAAATAGCCCCCATGGCGCAATGCGGACTTCTTCTCTCCGCCTCGATATTAATATTGAATTTTTCGTCTGCCGTGTCTCGAAGAGTCGCGAGATGCGCGCGCATAAGCCGCGACTGGCCAGCGTCCGAACCTACATGCACATTTAAGTGTAAGCAACTGCGAGGCGAGCCGATGTCGGTGGCATGGAATGGAATGGTCTAAGTGCTGGACAAACGGTGCGCGCCACACAACTCGCCGTTCCGTCCGCGCCGGACCTCATTATAGCGAGCCGAAACGATATTTACTGATGGGACTCGCCCGATGTTCCTGGGGACACAAAGCGCGCGCTACATCTGAAAGATTTCAATTTAGCGCATCACTGATGGAGCCCTGCCAGTACACACACACACGCAAACTATCTACTGGCCGAAGCCAAAGGTATCTGAGAGATGGAGAGAAAACGAACGCTGGACAGGACAGCACCCGCACAACTTGAAAATCAATAACACACATCTTTGGGCAAACACTTGGCAGTGCACACACGCAGCGCTCCAACTCTCTCTCAAGGGGCTATCCTCTGTTGCATTATAAAGAATGAGAAATGCAATATCAACATCAGCTTGATTTCCCAATTCCCATTCCCTTTACTTTGACAGTATAACTAAGGACAGTCTTCCAGTTCCAGCATAGTCTAGAATAGACATACTCGGGTGGACATCGGAAGACGTTTTCCATTTTACTACTTCAAATGTTCAAATACCTAAACTCACTCCTCGCTACTCATTTTTCACTCGAACGTAAACTTATACGGACAGGGATGGTCAAGATAAGAGGATTTTTTGCCTTGTTTTTCTTTTCCTTCTATTTCCTATCTTTTGGACATACAATTTTCAATTACGTGAAGAAACTAAGCATCTGGCCTTTCTCAACTCAACCCAATAAGAATAAGGCGAGGTACATAAGAAAATATGAGGAAACTCAAACATTATGGAAGGAGTTATGAAGTAGGAGTAAATATAACTCTTATGTATTTATGACCGGGACGCCGAAGACGTCGGGACGCCCTGCACACCAATCATACCCGTAGATCCGGCTCCCCGGTTATGAAATATAATAAAGCGCTATAATATTATTGGAGCGAGGGGAATCTGCTGGACCAATCCAGGCAAAAATATGATATTATATAGGGAGGGCATTAGGTAGACGACGGCGACGCCGGCGTCGGCGCAACTTGAATCGATAGCGTCCATTCTACTCCTCACTGCTTGCTTTTGCTTGCTATGCGCTCAACGCACGTGCACGTGTGTACGTGTCTCATATCATATTGTATATCGTCGTCATTGGAGGACGTTCATAACGGCCAGGCGCAGAACAATGCCAAGATAACGCAACGCAACGGGGATGCATGCACAAAATTTCCATTTTCCACTTACCCTCGTCCTGGACGGTTCGTCGCACTGCTGCGGCATCGTAAACTCCACAGTCCACACTGAACGCAGAAACAACACTCTAGTATAATGGGACGGAACGGACAAGAATTGCAATTGCCCGATTCCAGAGTTGCAAAGCAAATGCATATAGGATGAGATGCTGATCACCGGATGCCGACGACATTGTTACTTTACAACTAACATTTGCATGTGCTCTTTGGGTCCTTCTTCTAAATCCGATGCAAAAAGATGCACGTCCACGTGCCACGCACGCCGTTTCTGAAGTAAGTTTACGTTTAGGTTGTGGTTCTGTAGTCGCGTCGCATCGTTTTTCCATCTATCCTCAACCTGAATGGCTTAATGTGAATGCATAAAAGTCGAATGCTCTCTATATGAGTAATGCACGTCTACAGAACGCCCTTCAGCCTTCATAGTTGATGGAGTTCGTTATCTTTAGGACGATCCATCCATCGAGTAGCCCTCGCACGTATTTCATCTTGGCTACATGACTACAACGGTAATGCGAGCGAATACCAAGAAGAAGGCGCAGGAAACGAGAGGCTGGTTTAATGCTTGAAATTAGATTATGGCAAGGGCCAGAGATACTACTTTCCTTGCACTTACACCACACCAGGGCAAATTCAACCCAACTAATTTTTTTGAGCATTTTGAAAATCAAAAATACCCTAATTTACTGCTAAAACACTAAATCACAAAATGACATGAAATTTAAGATTTTTCATAAGTTTTAATGCGAGTTAAATTCAAGTTTCAGGTCTTCTGAAACTGTCATTGTATAGTCTAGAAAAACACAAAATACAAAGAAAATATATCTGCACGTCCAGGGAATGCGTGTGGTGCTATATATTGGGGGTTTTTGTGTAGAAATTAGGATGCCGGAGCGGCTTTCTGTAAGGGGGTAAATTAAAAGGATCTCAGACGGCGCGTCGGTAAAAGCAGCAAAGCACCAACGAAGCTTGGGACTGTTCCGTTCGGTTGCAAGATAAAGTATAATATGTTGTGTAATAATTTCGATGGAAGGTAATTCTATCGGAAAATTGGCAGCCGCACACGCACGTGCAAACTCCGAGGGGATTGAGCGAAACCGCGCAACTGGAAATTATATTAAAGTGTTCCATCTACGTGTTATATTCTATGGCTGGCTCCACAGGCGCAGGCAACGAATCATCTCCCTGCGGCTTACTGCACAAAACAAAGTTACATTTCGTCGGCACAAATTAAATTTTAACAGAACGTAATTGAACGCGCTGAACGCCCGCCGCTGCCGCCATCGTGTGCTTATACGCTTCCAGCATTCCGGCGTATTTTATGCTTAATACATACAGGAACCGCAAATAATTGTAACCCTTTCGTTTCCTCCGTCTATATGCGTGTGTATATTCGATCAACAGATAATCCAAACCCAAACTCTCTTCTCTTACCTATCTATCCGCATCCACAGCAGCAGCAGCTTTATTGCTATTGCTGTTGCTGCACGGCGTATAAGTACGTGAAACTGAAAACTGCTGCTTTTCTCTTTGGTTCTTCCTTCTTCGCTGCTTTCAAATTCAACCACAAAACGCGGCGTACGAAATTGTGTATTCTTTATTTCATATAAAACTCGCAATCGCAATGTGTCCTTATTTATTTAAAGGATTCTATTGAATTTTGGCATGTTCTGTCCGCGGTCTCAGCAGCCTATGTGCGTTGAATTAAAAGAGGCACAACGATTTATAATGAATGGCTGACATCAAATAACTCGTGACGCTTTTTTAAGTAAGAATACAAAAACGAGGGGTGTGAGCGACATCGCTGTCGCTTATTTATTTAGAAGTCCAATTGATTTGGCGTAGTAAACATATAATCGTGAATAAAAAATGCGCGGCAATATTTAAAGTCGTTGGGATATGTTGGGTCTGTCGCATTCGGTCGTATATCGTGACAGCCGGGAGCAGGACGAGCAGCTCGCTCCCTAAGGATTATTCAGGGTCAAAACAAGTGTCAATCGATCAGACAAACTCGCCTATCTCGTATACCAATGCCGGCGAACATTGACTTGACTCTCTACGCATCGAAATAAATGTAAGCTGTTTCGAAATTTATTTCAGACATTATTTATAAACTTTTGTGTTCTGTCCGTTTTCAGTGGCACATTTTGAATAGAAGCGTTCATTATTCACTGCATAGACAGCAAGTGGAATGCAAATTACATCAGAATTATTTATTATCTTTTCGGTTTTAAAAAAATATTTGCAAATAAATATAGCAAATTATCTTCAATCTACCGACAAGTGCCTCTGTGCCTAGTCATAAAAGTACTTCAAAGCATGCGCATTTCTTTTATCATTTCACCTCGAATTAAATTTTAAAATTGGATTAAAACAGATTCAGAAGCCAATATCGCTTACCAAGAGAGAAAAAGAAAGATCGGACCTGCTAGAAACACGACAAGAAACTGTCTAAAAAGCAAATATCTAAAAAGCTACAAAATACTTAAAATTGGAATATTAAAATTTTAGGGGCAGATTATGAAAAACAATAAATCAAATCCAAAATACAGAACGAATTTGTTAATAGAAATGAACAAATCATGAATGCACTAAATATTTAAACATTTTAACAGAAAAGAAAGCATTAGTATTAATTATTCACTGGTATTAACTAATAGAGAAAAGTGATACTACTTTGATTTAAACTATTATTTATTGTTCAAATTTCATCCCATTCACAAAGGCCCTAATTAAAATAGCCAATAATTAAACTAATTTTGTTCTGAAATAAAGCAGGACGCACATCTATGTATATGTATTGAAAATGAAAGTTATAATGTGTTTATTAATATTTACAAGGATAGACAAAAATATGTACACCTACAAATAGTATTTACAAGAGATAACAATACATAAATAAAATGAAATAATGAAAAAAAAATATTAAAGTCATTAAAAAAATGTTAGTCACTTTCTTCCTCATCACTAAAATAAGAACTCTTCTTAATCTTTTTGCTTTTATTATGAAGCTGAGGATTTCCATAATTTCCACTTGCAACTTTCCGTCGATATTCTTCCAAGTCCTGTCTTTCTTGCTATAAAATATCAACAATTAGGAAACATAATCATTTAAAATTTAGAGAATGTTATTAAAGAATAAAAAAAGATTACTTCTGCAGCAATAGCAGCACTTAAAGTTTCATCATCTGGACAGTTTTCTTCAACACCATCATGTTCAGCATCTGAATCAATATCACCAAGCTCTGTTGAAGCATCATCCTTAGCTTTCCGTTTCCTCTTCTTTTTAGGTGGTGGATCTCTGGCTCCAAGCAGATTTGATTCGCATGCATAACTTAAATGACCAGTTTCCCCACACTCATAACAGCAACTTTTATCAGGATAAGTCTGTAATGTAGGTGTAAAGCAACATTAAAATATGTAAAAAATTGTTAAATAAATAAGTTAAAATTTACTCGTTTTCTGATAAATTCTGTACTTCTTCCATTGTCTTTGGCAATGCTTGCTCGCAATGTTCTACCATACATTTCCTTCAGGTTTGTTTCATCCACACATTTTTGAGCATCTTCTGGTTGGAGATATAGAATAAAGGCGATGCCTTTGCTCTTCCTTGTTATTTTATCTTTTACTATTGTTACCCTAGAATAATATGGTTTATTTATACATGTAAAGATAATACTACTTAACATTAATATTACTTAACAATTTTACCATGTTTTTCGAATAATTTGTGTATGTCATTGTTTTTCAGGTCGTATGGAAAATTTGAAAGATATACCGTGCTTCTGCTTGGGGCCAAACGGTTGTTCATCTTGCTTTTCAATAGAAGAATCAAATCTTTATTATTTTCAAGCTTGGGTGTTGTTTGAATTTGTTGTTACAAATTTTGTAAATAGTTAGGTTATGTTATTTCAAGGTTTGGTATTTATTGATTATTTGATTGCCTTACGATTTTGACCACCTCCGCCCTCACTGAAGCAGTTGCCGAAGTTACATTAACAATTTAGGAACGCACTCTGTAACGTACTTTCCTGAAAAACTTATTGAACACTAACAATTCAGGAACGGACTCTGTAACGGAATGTACCTGACAATGTCAGTGGGGGTCCGTTTTATTTGGTTAATGAATCATGTTAACCACCAGTAACTAAATGCTTAGAAATCGTCTTCCGACGAGCCTTTTGAATCAAAAGTAAAAACATAA
>JARJDT010003491.1:0-12923 GCA_030264655.1 Leptusa sp. GC000079
AGCATTTTTTCTCTAAAATGTATTTTTCATTGTCAAATTTGCAATTTTCTATTTAAATATTTGCATTATTATTGAATGCTCTAGACGTAACCATGGCATCATGGCAACCATAACAACGTAACTATGCATTGTTGTGTCCATTGTGGGCACCACATGACCAAATTTGAAAATCCAATCATTGCCTGTCTCTGACCGCGAAGTCGTGTGGTGACCACCCCATTTATTTTCTTTGCATTTCCTTTCTGAAGTCAAATTGAATACTTTAATTTATTACAGAAACTCTTAATGAAAATATCCGAAACATGTATAATGGGCAAAACTTCAAATAGAAAAAAGTTAACAGAAAAAACATGAAAAATTATTATTAATAATATTAAATTATAATTATGATATACCGGAAGAATTAAAAAAAATCAATACATTCAATAAGAAGATTATAGAAAATACAGGGTGTTCCATTTAGAGACAGCCTGTAGACCTATATTATAAATAACAGGATAAATTCAAATAATTAACATATTTCGTTATAGGCCATTTGGATTTGTTGAATAGATAAATTTTTTTTTTTTTAAACTGTTAATGACAAAACACTCTTAAAAGATCTGCAGAATTATGAAATATTAATATGTAGATTGCATGTGCGACGGGCGTACCTACAATTTAAAATGTTAAAATTTTAAATTGTGTTATTTGTTATTTGTACATACACAGTAAGTACATTACGACTACACAAAGAGCAATTGGCAATTGAAGTCTTTCAATGCATAGTAGGTAGTATGCTCAAATGTTCTTGATTACACTGGTTGAATGCTTGCCTCAATGGTGAATCTCGATGGTGGTTTGCCAGTTGGTGGCAATGTGTCAACCTTGAAATTTGTACATAAACTTTGGGTATAATTGTTCCCTGGCGGCATTACGACCTATGTGTTCAGACGAGTCGTGTTCGCGCTTCAAATCAAGAAATCAACTTCATATCAACTTACCAACAAGTGCTTGCTGCAAGTTTTTAATAAAGTTCGGTTTACAGTTCTTCATTTTTCACACAGAAAAATTAATAAACATCAAGTGCAAAGGTAATTGTTGAATTAAATTTTGAAATTTCTTCATTTACAAATATGACAAAAAGTTGTGGCTATTGTTTTAAATTTTTAAGAATCTAGAATTGACATTTTTTATATTAGAAAAAGCTATAAATCAGTGGGAAATTTTTCAATTAAGCGACAATCTAGTTGCAGACGTAGTTTATTTCTGAAAAATGCCAAGAAAAAACTGACAAAACGAGAATCGAAAGTATAATTATAAATTATGACGATAAAATTGTTGTGACCATGTGCAAGCAATTAATAATGTGTTACCTATCAATAGTTCAATAGAAATCGATAAACTGAGACCACAATAAGTCTTTAACATTTCAAAACTATTCATTATTTTTTTCTAAACCTCAAATAGTTTAAGAATTGAGCAATTAAGCAACTCTTAAGAGCAGTTTATTGCATCTTAAACTTGAGCAAGATTTTTTCTAAGTGCATTTCTATTTTGAATACGAACTGGTCAAATCATCAAAGTAAATTGGGCAACAAGTGGCAAAAACAACCTTGTTATTGAGATCAACCGCAAAAAAGCTTCAAACTAAACACAATACTTATAAAATTCGCAGTCGCAGTAATTAACTTAATTAATGTCATCATTTGTTAATTAATTTCAATGTGTATGCTTTATTATTAGATGAGATTCCTCATTAGTCTTGCTATTGTTTCCTGCTGCATCATTTTGGCATCAGCCCGACCAGGCTCTTTCCATGTCGAAAAAAATGTGCGTGCGTCAGCAAACACCGGTGCTGCTTTGGATCTGGATTCCGACGTATGTTAATGACTTTTTTAGAGTTTTTTATTCTTGTTAGTAATTTGTTCTCGGCTTGTTTACGTGTTGACTGGCGAGAAATCCTTGCCGTGAATTTCTTTTTATGCTAATTTTTAATTTGACATGAATACGTTTGCGGCTTCGTTTCAGGGGCCGATCACCTTCAACAATGGCGATGTTGGCGTGAACTTCGCTGGTTTTCATGCAGGCGCCGGGCTTGGCGGCGGCGCCGGCGGCGGCGGATTACATGCTGAAGCAGGTACGCCATCTGGCCGCGGACATGTTAAACGCCGCTCAGCTATGCCTCCTCATCCTCTTGCTAACCCGCAGACGCTTGATGGCGTTGCGCAAATTTTGCGCGAGATACGGGAGCTTATTCAAGGACTTGCAGATACTGCTGCTGGCGTGGTTGGGGCTATACCAAATGCTATTCCTGGCTGAAACTAATTAACTAATGCTTTATAACATTTTTAATTTTTTTATTATAATGATATACAGGGTGATTCATAAGTCGGTCATAAAAATTAAGTCAGATATAAAAATTCAATTTTCAATATTGCAAGGATACAATGTGAAATGATTATTTCAAAAATGTTTTCACTACTTCGAAATTGAATTTCTTATATGGCATTTCATTTTCTGTATTGACTTATGAAACAACCTGTATATTAATTGATACCTACGAGTGTTAAGATTTGAGATAAGAGCACCTAACATTAAATATCAATTTATTGTTGATATTGAACTAAAATGCGCACCAAAGTTTATGATGATGATAGTACAAAACAAACAATTGTAATTTGTAATAGTTAATAGTACAAACATTATACCGGAGTATTATTAACTTTTTCTAGTCTTTTGTCCTCCTAGATTCTAATCTGTTTTTTTTAAATTCAAATTGAATTTTTCCGCTATTAGTTGTTTAATTATGCGTAAAGTATGCCATATCGCAATCACAAATATGGGAAATCAACAAATATTTACAACAAATAACCCCTTTTAATAATTTCCTGTAAATTTGCATATTGGTCAAGTTTTTTTCAAATTTTTTCTAATGTTGAATGTCCATGTTTGTTATTTGTCATTTTAGGTGGGGCCGGAACTGGGGCAGCGGCTGGACTCGGAGGAGGTGGAGGCGCCGGCGGTTCGGCAGGAGCATCTGCATTCGCTGCAGCTCATGCCTCCGCTGCAGCAGGTGCCGGAGCCGGTGCCGGCGCTGGCGCTGGCGCTGGGGGCAGCTATGGGGCAGAAACCACTTACGGGCATCGGACCATTAACCAAAAAGAACAGGTTAGTTTTTTCAATAACGACAGTGGAGATTTCATTGAAGAGGCAGGCAAGGCAAGTTTTTCAAAATTTGAAAATTTTCTGACCGCAATTAATTATTTTTAAAAATTGAAGACGATTTTTTTTGCAATAAACTACAAGTAATAGGGTGATAGGGTGATTCTTTCATACGTTTTGTCACAATACAATAGGGAATTCCAAACATTTCTTAAATCGATTGATTTAAGTGAAAATAAATTTAAAATATCATAATGATTTTTAATATTAAGCATTGACTTATGAATCACCCAGTTTGTGAAATTTTTATTGAACTTGATGGAAAAGTTTTAAATTTTTAGAAATTTTCATTTCAATCAATTTGAAGTTGATAATCGATTTAATGACCCTGATATTATTAATTTTTATTTTGCCGCTAAATCGAATATACATAAACTTATTACTTAATTACTAAAATGTCGTAGATTGTAGCCGAGAAGACATTCACGGAACAACCGAAAGTGATCAACGAGCAAACCTTCCAAGGCGCAGCACAAGTGCAACGTACCGTTATCGAGAAAACGGTAATCCCGCAATACATCGAGAAAACCATTCAAGTGCCCAGCTATGTCGAAAAGACCATTCGAGTACCAACGGTAGTTGAGCACAAGGTGCGCGTACAAGTCACTCCCAAAATCAGCGAGAAAACCTATGAGGAAAATGCACAAGCTTCAGCAGCAGCGGGCGCTAGTGCCAGTGCTGGTGCCAGTGCCGGTGCAGGACAAAAACAAGTCTCATATAATTCGAACGGTTTTTTTGGGAGCGGGTTCGGGGGTGGCGCGCAGAAAAATGTCGCGGCAAGTGCATCAGCATCAGCAGGAGCTGGCGCCGGAGCCGGCGCAGGAACTGGCACTGCATTCCATGCTAATGGCTATGCTTACAAACAAGGAGGTGGATTACTTGGAAATATATTGAATGTAAGTTAGGCAACTTAATTTACTTTCCTTAATTCGTTTGCGCTTGCGCAGAAATAAGTTTATTTACAATTTGTTGTTTTAAGATTCCCGCCGCTACTTTAGGAGCCGTTGGAAACTTATTCAATTCGTTTGGACAAGGAGGTGCGTCGTTTGCTGTAAATAAACATTACAGTTCCTCGTATTAAGCTTTACAAATTTAATGATTTTACCAATTAGATGAATCATAACTCTGAATTCATGACAACGAATAATTGTTTCTGCATTAATTTGTAATGAATACTCTTGGTTTTACGGTATTTATTTATTTTTTCTGAATAAAAAAATTGTTACTAAAGGAAGAAAATAAATGTTTATTTCTTAAGAAACTACAAGTTCACGTCTCTACTAAGTAATACATACGTAAAATACGTAAAAACAATAAAAATAAAATATTTAACTGATATATACAGGATGTTTGCAGTTTTGTGGTAGCCAATTCCAAGAAAATATTATTAAATTAAAATCAAAAAAATAACATTATAATTGAAAATTAAATTATACAAAAATAAGTCAAGACCGTAAACATCTAGTACAAGTAATTAAAACCCACAAAGTTGGGATTTAAGCAGATATCGCGTCTTCCTTTTGCCAAGATGGCTTTTGTTCACCGCCAGCAGCGCCATTTGCAACTCCTTGCAAATGCTTGAAAGGATTTGAGATCAGACGCGCTACTGATTGCAAAACACCAATTGGAATCTAAAAATTATCAAAAATACAAACATTCTTCATACCTGAAGTAAATCATCGAAGCTTATATATTAGTTAAGAAATGAATTAGTGTTAATTAGTAATATGCTCGATAATGATCAACAGAATGAATTCAGAATTCTAATGAAGTAATTTAATTAACAGTTAACAATGCAACTTTCCAATGTGAATTAAAATGCAACAAATGTATGCATGCAAATGTTGTAACTTGCGATTAACCTTGATGTTATTAAAATTTAAAATGTTATTGTGGTTAATTATTGGTATAGACGACAAGAAATAAATAATTAATTAGTATCAAATAGATATACCTGGAAAATGTCGTCGATCAATCTGGAAAACATTGAACCAGCAGGTTTCGGTTTGAACTCATCCTGTTTGGACCCATATCCATTTCCGCCTAGTTGGGCATCGCCTTGATGTCCTTGCAATTCGATTAATTTGTCTTTGTTTTTGGCAATTATATCGTTGAGATATGGATCATTAACATTTGCCTTCTCCGCATAACGAATTAATAAATATAATTATTAATCTAATCAGTCCATGAGTCATTGATAACAGTGATTAAATTAATTACCTTATCAAGTTGAATTTGTTGTACGTTGTCTGCTGGCGCAGCCGCACATAAACTCGCAATCGCAATGAAGAAGAGTACAAAAATCTTCTGCATTTTTCTTTGGTTTTAGTCAACTTGAAACTTTTGTAATTAATCAAATAATGAAATTCGTGTCAAACAATTGTTTATAATTTATAATTAATCATTAAGGTTAATAAGCCACTTTATCAATATTAAATGATGAAATAAATGAGCTCAAACGCGGGTTTCTCGCCTAACTGATCGTTGATGTTCCTCAACATAAGCTGCAACTACAGACATCAGAAATAGAAATAGAGAGTAATGCGCAAAATGGAAAATGAAAACCGCGCGTACTTTTGCTGCAGTTCATCGACGGGTTGTTGCGTTCGCTGTGCATGGATTTCCCACTCTTCATGTGAAACTTGTAACTTTAACTATACATATAGCAAATTGTTCACTTTAACATGATGCATAAAACAACAAAGTCAACAAAGACAAAGTGAAATAATAAACGCAAAACGCAATTCACTTCTCACAAGTCAATATCCTACAGGATGTTTCATTAAAGTGTGTTCGGACGGGTTCAAAGCAAAGCAGACATATTAATTTTCTATAATAAAAGTTTAAACACCCTGTATGAAGGATAATCATATATTTAGTATAGGTTAGTTCATTAATTTTTAAATTATAGTCGACTAATAAAACAAGTCAACTTCAGGAAATCAAACGTGCAATAATGACGGTTTACAACTTACCTTACATAACTTTTGTACTTTTGACATTCTTCAAAGATGCAATTTTCCATTCAAATTAAAATCAGATTGTTTTTTAACTTTACAATAGAAAAAGCGAAGAAGTAATGAGGAGCAAATTTTGCGAGGATGTAGGTCAATAACGAGCACTTATTGGTGTCGGAAATAAACAAAAGCAACAGCAACATGTTTCACTTGACTATTCAAAACTGCTACTTTTGCAATACTTATCAAAGTAATTAAATCAGGAAGTCCATTTCCGAAACTGCAATTAAATTATATATTAAATAGGTTTACCATCATTATGCATTTTGCAAGCGATTAAACTTGCAATTATTACACATTTAATTTAAATTTTAAGATCTAGATCTAGCCGGTTATTAGGTAACTTTAGTTCCGATATTTAATTAATCATTGAGCTTTTACACCAAATTTTTATTAATTTCTAAATAATAATTTAAAAATAATGTTCTGATGCAATTATTGCAACTCAAAGTTCAAGTGGCGTCGATGACAAATAAAATAATTAATCTGCTGGAAAATATCAAGGATAATTAACTCAAGCCGCAAAATCCAGATTTATGATTTACATCTAAACAAAAATTTTAAAAAAAATAATATTAACTAAATCCGAAAATTTAAGTGATAAAACGTGTTCTTTTCTTGTCGCGCGTTTGTAGTTTGTTTAGTAGTTAGTTCCGTTCCATGAATAAATAAATACATAATTTATTATAAATATTTTCGTTCATAATTAAATTTGACATAAATTTTACTCAATATACTGAAAATACCTAAGTTTGTTGTGCATCTTCTCCTTTTTCTTTGTTTACGTTCTACACTATAACTTAGCTGAGAATATCATGAAATGAAAAGATAAATGGCTGTCCTTGAAAGGCCACAATTAATTATACAAGCTTAAATCTATTGCGTGCACGCAACAAATTAAATGTAAATAATTTGGACGCGTACGTGCATTAATTTACGTATTCGTTTTCGTGTGTTGAGTTGTGGTAAACTTGTGCCAATAAAGGTTAACATTCAACTGTTGATGATCTTAAATTTAAATGCTTAATTCAAGGTTATTGTACCAAGATTTATAAAATTTATAATCACATTTTAAAATCAATAAAAGTTTTCATATCGTTGAGTATGCAGATATTAATTTCTTGTGGCATCTCATACTTAATTGATTGGCAAAACCAGTAGAACGATTCAAATACAAACATCGTTGTAGATTGAAATATAACACTGAATACAGAGAGGTAGAATGTAAAGAATTTAAAAGATTTAAAAATTTACGAGCAACATTTAATGACTTACAGCATTAAACAAGTCTTCACCTTAAATTAACCTTGATACCATTTAAATCAAAGAACTAAATAATATTTAAAATAAATATTTAATTTTAAACTATACGTTAAATATTTATTTTATTTTTGTTATTATTTAGATATATTATATTAAATTTTATTTATTTGTATTGTCAAAACATCTTAAGTGAACAAAGGTATGTTTTTGATTTGGTTTTATTTTTTATTTTTCGGTTTTTGTAATTTTATTTGTTATTTGTCTAATTTTTTTTCTTCCTTTTGAATGAGTGCTTGGCTTGAAGTAATTTGATTGATTTGCAAAGATTGCAAGAAAACAAGAGCCCAGTCTGCTTGCCCGGCTGAATGTGAATTGTAACCCAAATAACTAATAACCGAGTAATAAACAGTGAATTACCACCAACACTTCTACTAATCAAAGAATGCGCATTTTATTTGCGGTTTAATTTGGTGGTTATTGACGCAGTTTGGTTTATGTTGTAATTGACCTTGCTATGTCGTAAATTAGCTCATTCGGGCGAGTACTTTAATTATTTCATTAAACATTTATTCGATTCGATTCGATGTACTTGATAGGTACAATTAAAAATTAATGCAATATTTATTAAATTTAAACCTTCAGCCAAAAATTAAAACAATTAAAATAAACAAAACTAGCCATTAAGTACAAACAAAGGAAGTTGCATTATTTAATTACATCGCAAGATATATAAAGTGCAACTTGATGAAATAAAACGCAGCTTCTTTTGATTAAAAGTAGATAAATTGTGTTAGTTTTGTTGGTTTGAACTTGAACCACTTTCCATTTTCTTGGTTCTTTGGCTTTGCGCAGCGAAGATGCCCAAATAAAGGAGAATTACACCTAACAGCAAGAAGCAAGTTTTTATTGCAATCGCATTTTACAAAATAAATAAGAAATTAAGAAAACAAGTCAAATTTAAAGATAACTAATTAAATTACCTTTTCAATGTTAACAATTTCAATTACAATGTTTCCACTGCGTTGAAACCATTCTAATCGTCATTAGATGTGTTATGAGTGGTGATCATTTCTTCGCGCCGCATGCAATGTAATGTACTCAGAGACAAACTTATAAACTGTGCCAAATGGGCTGGTCTAACTCCTGAAAAAATTGATGATGGCCAAGAAAATCACGATTTAGAAGTGCATCCTAAGTTAGACGCTAACATTTGCAAATATCTCAGCGAATGGTTAAACACCATATGGGAATTTGAGAGTAAACAAAAGTGTTCATTGAAAAAGTGATTCTTAAAATACAACAATAATTTTATAGGTATGTCACTGACATTGAAGACGTTTTTTCGGCATTCTTCTTGGTACAATTTGTGGATAGCGTCCTTGCCATTAACAACACATGGTTCAGTTTCTGTTGGAAGATTCCTTGCTAAAGATTCTTTATCTTGCCATTTATACTTCGTGCATATTGGTTGAAATTGGAATTTATTGCTTGTATGGCAATATTTTGATGTTATCAGTAGGTAATTTGCATTGATCATTGGTCTAACACTAATACTCATTTGTTTTTTTGTTGTAGTCGGTGCTTGTTATTCATGTAATTGGTACAAATGTAACAATAAAGTTAGGAAAATGTTTATTGTCATGGAAAGAGCGAAACGAGCTTCGACTGTTAAGGTCTCTTTGTGTTAAGTTTGGCATCTTACGTATTAGTAAGACTTGAATTGATAATTTTAATAATTGTTTTTTTTATTTTTATTAATTTATTTTTTTCAGATTCTGCGAATATCGTATTCTTATTTTGCATTATTGAGCAATTAATATGCAGATTAATTATTTACATTTGTTTCAAATTTATTAATTATGTATACAGAGTGTTTCCCATTTTACCGTTTTTAGAAAATTTTAAAAAGAGCACTTAGTACTTTAGTAAAAAGATGTTATTAACCTAAAACATTCGCAACTGAAATATGTTAAAATCTGCATTTAATGTAATTTCAAGTACCTAAATTCAAATGTTGGTTAAATTTGGTTTGTTAAATTTTCTTTGGATTTAAAAACATAGATTTAACCTCGAATGAATAATTGTCACCAAACACTTTATGCTGGAATTTAACGAAATTTTAACATTTTGTTCAATTTCAATGGTTTTTACTTCTCTAAATTAAACTCAATTTATTAAAATATTAAATTATTGAGTATGAAGGCGCTTTAACTCGTTCCCTGAATTAATAAGCCGATTTATTTACTTAGATCTAGAAAAAGTCAAACTTTCCTAAATTCAGACAATTTTAAATAATAGCGCCAACATATACTGACTAAATAAAAAGAATAAATATGACATCTTTAAGAAAATCGTAAAAGTTGTAAGTTTACCTTCAAAAAGTTTAAATAATTACCAATTTACGGCGTCTTTTATGTATATTTAAGCATGGCATGGCATGGCCTGCAAAGTCAGTGTCAACGCCGAATTAATGCGTGCAACAAAAACTACATACTACAAACTTCTTGCTTCTTTTTGCCTTCTAACGCTAAATAAAGATAATGTATAAGGTTAAACAAATGATTGTCATCAAATGGACAAATGTAAGGACATCAAATGCGTCTTGTCATTTCGTCGTATTTAGAGAATGAATAATTTTAAGTAAACTTAAAACGAAACCGAAAAATATTCAAAATTCAAAGAAAAACATAAACAAACAATAGAACTTTCAAGGTTTGAACGTTTTGTGTCGAATCGCTGAAGGAAATCCATGATTGAATTAAAAACCAAAAACCATCGAATTTGCACTAAAAGTCTGTTCATAAAAGTGTAATCGCATGACTTAGCGCTCATTTGCTAATGAACAATTTGTGCAATAATTGTCAGGCGTTGAGTAGGGAGCCGTGCTAAAATGAAAGAGAAAGTGTGATACACGTTATCGCATATAGCGTTGTCCTTATCACATTAGCCTAGGACTTTGGCATGATTTGGAAGGTCTTGAGAAGGTAATGCACACATTACTTGCATCAATTTTGAGCATTCGACGAGCGCAACTTGGAAGTTGTAACACATCAGGTCAGCGGTGCAGAGGAAGGAAACACCGGGTGTAGACAGTGTACCTCCTTGTGCGATACTTATCGGCGGTTTTAGTTTATGTTCAACTAGTGCGGGTGTCGGTACCGAAATCAATTAGTTTGGAAATCGACACTTTTACCGCATATCTAGTGACCTAGTGGCAAACTAATTCATTTTAGTGTCAATTTTGACCAAATTTTAAGGATTTTAATTATTCATAAAGTAAGTTAAAGACATTAAGTATTTTTCTACCAGTTCGAAACTAGTTATCTGTTATGCAATTTCAATTGATGAATTGATGTTATAAAAAACTAAAAGTTAAAGTCTAAAGTGCGCTTCTTCAATGACTATAGCAATTAATCGCCAATTAAAATCATCGAAGATGTTGCGCCACTTGTTTCACATTGCACATTGACAATAAAGTCGATAGTTAGTAGTTGACATAAATTTACTATTTGTTTCTTCTATGACTACGATGATTTCATGCTGTGGAAATAATCGGATGAAATTGCGTTTATGTTTATGAAAATCAAATTGCATTTTGGAAGAATTTATTGTTGTTGATGTTGTTTGCCTTGTTAATAACTTAAGAAATAATAAAAAACAAAAAACCTTAACAAGATGCGTTTCCCAATCGCGCACTGTTTGACTTACCAGTTTCAGTTTCATTATAAAACGCGTTTAAAATGGATAACGAATCGATTTCCCAATAATTCTAGTACAACTTTGCGTTGTTACGCGGATTTCAACCGCATCATGAAGAAAATTCAATTATTTTATTATTGCTGTTTATTATTCTTGAAAAAAAAACAAAAAAAATTGCATGGAATATTTATTTAAGTCATTAGGTTTTGCGTTTTATAAAATATCGAAAATTAATGATCCCAATGACATTTGCATCTTGCATTTGAATTGTTGATTTTACGATAGCGATATTTAGTTACTGATAGGTAATTGATTTTCGAATGTCGAAACAAATGCAACTCGTTTCAAGTTGTTAATGACGGTTATTAAAAAGCAGCTTAAAAGCATTTTTGGACGTTTTCGAGGTAAATAAATCGATCTTCGATTTGTGTGGTGGAGTAGTTAGCAAGTTAACAACATTTCATTGCAACCTTGTACGGAACTACGGATAATTAACAAATGGCGGCAACTCACACATTCACGTATTATGAAACAGTTCCGAATTTTAAAGTCAAACTTCGAAAAGCACCTTGACATAAAATTATCCATAGAAAGTACACACATATGCACTCATGCTCATGCATTTACCTATATTTAGTTAGCAACTTAACACGTTTTGAATGTGTGAGTCTAACACTGTTAGATTAGATTAGTGTAATGTGTAATTATAATTTGATTCGTGTTCAGGTGCACCTTGCAAATTTGTTTTTTGATCCAGTTAAACTAATTGAACTAATTTTGCATTACTGTCCACTTTAACCGATGTAAAACATAAATTGGTTATTGGGTTATTGCAATTTGAACAGTTGATTGATTGTGGTACAAGTTGTAAATGCGTTAAATGTTACACCCATATTATTTAAATGTACAAATTGTTTGTCTGTGAATACCGTAAGATCAATACAAACAAACAATTATTGCTAAATGCGAACATAAAAACGCACGTTTAACATGAATCGGTAGCTATTGGCCGCTTAACAGCGATAAATTTTCATAGCACGATTTGTAATTGATTTAGTTATTTTCTGCATGAGTGTGAGTGGAACACTAAAACTACACTCAAATCTTATAAATCATATATTAAGTTATTAAATCTTAAGAATCTTTAAATGATTTTAATCGATAAGTTTGGATTGAGTAACTTCAGGTTGCCATATGTCAAAGCATTAAATTGAATTAAATTAATTTATGAACAATTCAAGATACTTTTTTTACTTTCTTGTATCTTGACTGTTTAAACGCACTTTGCTTGTATGTTGTATGTTGCATATTGCACATGCATTTGAATAGATTGTGTCGTTGCTCAACAAAATTGCAAAATGCAATTGCATTCAGTCAAAGGCTGCACCATGTTATCCACGAGTTAACCAAGTATGTTGCACAGGTCAGTTAATGCCGGTGCACTTCTAAAGTTTTTCACTTTTATTTACGAAAGTATGCAATTCGTATGCTCTATTACTCGACTCAACTTTTTAACAAGATAAAATAAAATGGTTTGTAAATTTTTAACGCTCATTTACGACTGCATAAGTAAACTGATATCAAACGATTAACTTTTAATTTTTAATCCTTTCACAAAAGGGTGTTTTTGTTGTGCTACTGTTTTTGTCCAAAATTATTGGATATTAAACAAATTGTCAGCACTTAATTAAGTTATATTGCTTAATTACATTTCGTCACATTAATAATTAATTTGATTTA
>JARJDT010003492.1:0-10881 GCA_030264655.1 Leptusa sp. GC000079
CACTTCGAGGGTATTTTGGCTTTTAACGTCAAAATTGTGCATCCGTTGAGTGGTTGCGCATGCCTCAATACCGTTCCAAATTTTGAGCCTGTTTACATGTAATTTCAATACGATACGATCCCAGAAAAAAGCGAATCGGCCTTGAAATACAAAATGATTTCAAATCGGTTTTCGGGGTGTTTACATGTAAGAGTTTTAAACTAAATTCGATTTCAAATTGATTTGAATTCCACATGTAAACGTAGTAATTGATGTTGATTAGAGTGTAGACAAATTGCATTGATATAATGAAATAACACATAACTGATATTGGTTAAATGTGTGGAAAAACTCCCAAGAGCAACATTTGCTTTTACTATTTTACACCGTTTGGAAGGGTCTATAAGTCATAAAGCGTAAAATCTAACGGAAGCATGAAATAGCCAAAGCGCTCGTATATCATAGCGATTTAATAATTCATTTGCAACACTGTCCCTACCAGCCTCTCATACCTTGTGCTATCCAATTTTATTTGTCGCACTTGACATTCCAGAATGTCCGTTTCGGTACCAGATAGTATAGCAGATATAAACGAAATTGAACCTAGCTGGTTATTAGAGTAATTTTTCATCGTTTCCATTTGAAACGATCCTATTTTTCAAATAGAATGCTAAAATGATAGTTTCCATCGGCGCTCACCATGTATCTGCTTTCCCCGTTTTTGGGTCTAATTTAATAATATATGAAAACATTTGGCAGTTGTATTTTTGTATAAGGCAAGTTGGGGTTTTAAGACACATTAGCTGAAGAAAGGAAATCTGAACAATCTCGAAAAGTTAACTTTAGTTTCAGTGAGGTCGTTCAGCTGGTTGGTTTCCACGCTTTGCAACTAGCTGTGATGAGAATTCGCAATTCGCTAGCATCGCGTCTGAAGGTCGTGTTCGTATCGATTTGAAAATTTGCCAAGCCCTCGTTTTTCGCTCTGGTGTTGGATTCACAATGCTATTTGAACATTTCCCACAACTCTTAAACAAAGTTGAATGCAAAATTTCACCTACTAAGCCAAATTTTACTTCCGACCGCTACTTCCGACACATTCGAATCAGGTCAACAATATTTGACTTGACATAACTCGTTGAGCTCTTTTTATCTCACAATTTCCCTCTTGAAAAAATAGCTACTAATATAACTTCACTGAACATGGGTTGCTTATGACTACAAGTTGTCTGCCACTGATTTACTCGCAGTCGAGGGTAAGGTGGCATGAAACGACTTTAGTTCATTTTAATGGCACATTTATGTAGGTAGTTTTTGTAAATAATAACTAGGAATATACAAATGATAAAAGGGCTTCGCGAGGATTAGCTTGGTTGGAAATTGGCGTCGAGCAGAAGAAAATTTTATTTAGTTTGTACTTCAAGAGTTGAAGCCCGGAGATAGGAAAAACAGAAAGCAGAAACAAGAAGGACAAAAAACAGTAAATAGGAAGCGGATTTTAACAACAAGAATAAAACACAAACGAAGAGAGATAATACAAAGATGTCCGTTGTATGAGATAAAGAGAAAAAATGAAATGGTACACGCGTAGAGGAAACAAAGAAACCGCACAAAAGGGCGACGAATGGAAAACTTCTTTTTTTACATCTTTTCTGTTTGGGGCACAATTAAATTCCTTTTTTCCACTACTACATACACATTCATTGCCATACTGGCTTGGCGAACTTGGCAAATTCATTATTATGTTTCAAGCATCCTCTCCGCCGCCGCCTTTCCATTCGAAACTTTTGAATTTATGTTTTTCTACTTTCTTGCAAAATAAGCCAATTTGGATCGATTAATGTTTACCAATTTAAATCGTATTTGGGGTTGTATACAACATAAATCATGCAATTTATATCCCCATTAGGCCATTGAAAATAATAATAATAAATAAATGTTGTTTTCGCAAAATCACCGAAAAATTTCTTCATGGTTACAAAAGTTTCAATGCAAACTTGGAAAATTCTTAAAATCATGCAAGTTTTAATTGACATTTTCAGCCGTCAAAACAGTATGTTTTTTATTTCTTCATTGTTAAGATGTCTCTCATTGAAGTTGTTGAATTTGCACTGGAGGACGTTCTGTTAGCTTTTGTGGCGGAGTTGAAACTTCTTTGCCCCAGGGAATATTTTTTGAATGAGACAGACAGCCGAGCAACTTTTTGCGTGTCATTCAACCACGTCGTCCTATTGCTGATTTTTCATTCCTTCATCATCCGATGTTCGTATCTTGACTCATGTGTTGCTTTTTCCAAAGGAGAAACTGACGTTTTTCCATTGCTGCCATTGCATGAAAACGATCAATAAACAGCGTGTGTGTCGTTTCCAAATGTTGCCAACGTCGTGTGTTGTATGTTGTAATAAAGTTAGATTAGCATTAAGCAAAGCTAAACTACCTGAAACCTCATCAAATTTGGGATTTTAATGTTCATTTATTATAGTCCAATCGTTTTATGTAAGGTAAGGAAAGCCATAAAACGAATGCATACCTAAACCAAACAGGAAAGGCAAACGTTTGCTTGGTTTGAAGCATGAAAAAATAAATCACTTATTTGTTGGTTGTTCTCCTGGGGAAAATAGGAATGAACCACGCGAGGATCGTGGGGAAATTTAAATCTGCGATGTTTTTCTTCTGGCTTCCGATTATTTTCTGATACTTTCTTTGCTTTGGAAAGCAGAGAGAATTGACAATAAAACCATAAAGCAATCATACGCTCTGGAATACCTTGAGACTTCGAATGATAATTCATTTGTGTTTTCAATACATTTTGCAACATTTCGTAATATTTTCATTATTTGTTTGGACACGTTGACTTCTAATTATAATTCAGAAGTGTAGCGCTTCCGTTTGCAATTTATATTGGTTTCAGCTTCTCAAATTCTTACATTTAATTAATTGTTCAAACTTTCTCACTTGAAAACTTTGAGTTGTAACTTTAGTCCCAAAACGAAACGAACGTAAAACAAAATCATTTGGATTTTGTTTCAAGTTCTAAACATTGCTAAAATTTATTTTCGAAAATATAAATTATGAATTGATCCAATTTGGAAAGTTTGTGTTTTGTAAAGACTTTTCTAGTCTTAAATGAAATTATTTTTTGTTTTGAAGCAAAAACTTGTATACTTGTAAGAAACGACGATGTTATTGTACCGATTACGGAAAGTCACGTCCTGCTGGAAAAACTTGTCCGGTGCTATAAGCCATTTCGAAAAAAAGCATTAGGCGTTTTTCCATGTACTTTCCATGAAAATGGGTTCTGTGATAACGGTTTTTGCCCAGAGAGCAAAGGGAAAACAGCTAAGTAGCACGAGGAATTTTTAAATATTCGAAGCTCTTGCTGGTATATCCAAAGTTGTTCTTGTAATAGCCAAAACCACTTTTCCTAATTTACCTAAGTACATTAACTACTAGTATCAAGAGTACTTTTGTTGGAATAAACGAAAGTAAGCTTATTAATTATTAATCAGTTTTCAACTCTTTCACGGTCGAGATATAGGAAAGTATGTAGGTATTTAATTTGTAAACGTGTTTCAATCTCTAATTCATTATTTATCATTGAAATGCAAGCAGAATTGTGGAAACTCATAATTTCCATTAACAACCGTGGAAGAAACTGTTTGCATGAACTGAAATGTTTGAATAATTAAATTGTTTTCGTGTTGATAAATTTTAAAATGACGTCTTTTGTTTGGTTCGAAATCCATTGGAAATTGCAAGTGCAAATTCCATACATAAACTTGTCCCATTTCATTCACATAATGTAGCAATCTAAGATGCGATGCGGTGCTGAGATGATTGTGATCGTTTCAACGCGACTGCTCCATTCTGTTCTCAATGTTCCATCTTCGAGAAACGCTTACGGATAGTATGCAAATTTGACAAGCACTCGAGCGTGCCATATAATCATCCATTAATAATTACAAGGGCACTGTCATTCGCAGCCGCAGTCACCGCAAGCCTGAACAATTCTACCTCGTTCTGGTTTCGAACCGAGCAAAGGTATCCTTAACTGGAGCAACGAGCAGGAGTGCAGGAAAATTGGGGATCTGAAAAAGGAAGAGCGCAACGGGACTGAAGATTCACTGCCAGTGCTTACTTCCTTTCGTTTCTTAACAAAACAAGGAGCATGTAGCGGGTGGAGCTGTTGGCAAGTCAAACAGCAAAACTCTCAATATCCCGCTCGGTATCCATTTATAATTTAAGGAGGTTGCACCACTGCTCTACTCCAATATTGTAATGTTATATTTGAAGGACACTTTCGAGGATATCGTTAAGAAAATTGCATCGGGCTTTTATTGCGGACACATATCGATAATCGGGTTTTGTTCTGAAGAGGGAAGTTTTGGGAAATTATCCACTTAAGTGTCTTATTCAGGGAAATGTGAAAATTATCATATAAAGTGATTTTAAATTTCCACGACAAAACTTAAGCAATCTTTTCTCTCGATCATACCATACTACTTTTTTCTGCAAACCTAATACAAACACGTATTCTAGTAGTTGATTTATTGCATTTTCCATAAGGTGACGATTTATTTCTTTGCATATTCACAAAGTTTTTTGAAATATAGTTTTTGAACTTTTTTGGGTTTATTTAAAGTTTTGTTTTTTAGTAATATATTACCGTTTCAACATGCCATCATGCAAATATATGATTTTTGATTATTTTGTGGTACCCGAATATTAAAAATAATGGAAGCAATGTCAAAATACAATGGTGTTTAATTTAAAACGTTTCAAAACCTGCCATTCATTTGGTCAACTTGTTTTTGTAACAATAATGCAACAAAAAGCTGAATCAGAATTTTCATGAAATCGATTATTTAGGTATATGTTTGCGTCCCACTTTTCCTGAAAAACAACTTTGACTTTGTACCAATATTTTTCGAGTGATAGTCACAAGCATGTTTTCCGGAAAAATGCTGAAAATGTTAATCAGAAATGTATTGTTTTCATTCAACTGTCAAATAGGGAAATAGGCTTTCAAATGGATATTTAAATGTACACTTTTTGCTCTGATGCATTGTATGAATATAATTATGAGGCATTAAATTAAAAAGTATGTTCGTATGTACCGAACAAACAGCCATAGTCCATTACTATACATAATATATTAACTAGATATTAATAACAAACTATTCACTATTTACTTATTTAATATAAACTTACAGAACATACATTTTACTTTTTAGCCAAGGATTTGATTTTTTTTCATTTAATAGCTAAAAATATTCAGCGTAATTCTGTTGTTATGTTGAAAATTGGACATTGATGAATGAGCTGTATGGTGAAATATTATTTTTTTTTAATTAACAAAATGTGCAAATATTAGTTCTAAAGTTCTAATTAAATAACTCTACATATCATAAAACTAAAATAATTAAAATACGAAACTGAATAAGCAGTTTTGTGGAACAATAATTTCATATATAATTTACTAGAGTTAAACTATTATAAACGTGCAATGCAATGGACTCGCACTCGATACTTTAGATTAGCACTGTATAAAATAATGTTCGAAAATTCTTCTTGCATTAAAAGGGGTGTTTGTGCATTTCCCGTTACGATATAACTTTCGCTTCATGGCAGGCTTTCTGGTTGGCAATCAGGTAAAGATCCAAAATCAAATGTGACCCAGATTTACTTTTCCATCCTTTTCCCTGTTGCACCAGCGCTATCCTATTTACCAGTCCTACTTTCGTGATTACTCTGGAGGTAGTTGTGATTTGTGAGTGAGTTTATCTCGAAACTCTCTCGCGAAACGGAGCGTATCAACCAACAACTAACCCACTCTCTATAACCACCAACATATCTGCAAACTGCAGCCGAAGTTTGTTATAATAAATCTAGCATAATTTGCTGGATTAAAAGCATTGCACTTTTCACCTAAATAAATTTCATTGCACTTGGGTTAAATTTAAGTATACTTGAAAAATTAGGAATTGAAATTTGGAAATTCATATTTTTTGGGCCATAATTGAAAACACAAATTGATTGCTAACGTCAGCTGAATGAGATCAGCTAAATCGCTTTTTGTCCCTTCGCACCAAATCTAGCGACGAGCAAGGTATCATGAGGGCAAATGGTTAAATGGCACAAAAACTCATTACGAGAGGGCACAATTCACTCACCATCTAAAAGGATCATCGGTGTTCCGTAAGCCCGAGGACATTCGTCGAATTGAATTAACTCTAATTCTAAGGACTAAGACGTTTGCAGGATGTGCCTAGTTCGGGATCGATGACAATTAAACTTTCGTACAGCAAAAGCCGGCGATGCCTGCGCGCGTATGAATTGTTGCCAAATTTAATGGAGGAGATCACCACTTTCATCTAACTATATAGGAAACGCTATCATCGCACCAACGTCACTTAACTAATGAATAATTAATTTCCGATATCACCTTCGTTATTCAACCTCACGATGTCTGGCTGCGCGATATGCGTTGTCTTTATAGAACCTGACAAGCACCAACTTGGAAGTTGGAAGGAAGAAATAGAGAACTTACTATTCTCTATCCTGAATGCGCTGATACCCTTTATCAATAATGGCCCAGGAATGTAACAATTTGCAGGGCTTTTCACTACACCACGTAGGTGTATTGTATTTTCGTATAATAGGAGCGTTATTTATGAAGGATCAAGCAAGGATAAATAGTTTCCTATTTATTACCTGAAGAGGGTTAACGATTGCATTCTTTCATGATGATATCAAAGAGATCATCGACCTGCGAACCGTAAAAATCGCTACACAATTGTTTTTTAGCGGCACTCGAAGACTTCATTGTAACTAGAATTGCCTATATTCCGGCTTTTACTGCTAGTGCTAGTCTTCTATTATTTGTAGGTATTGTGCTTAGGTTTAGCTTAGAACTTATAAAATGCGAGCATATAATGAACTAGATTTATAATACTGACAGCAGCTATTGATAGACGATGAAGGTTTGTTGCGGACCCGTTCGTGGAGGTTTACAAATTTAATCAAAACGATCGTTGATTGGATACTGCATCAGCGTTGAATATAGTATATGGATAGATTGCATTGCAGATATAAAATCGAACATTTTGCGCATTTTGCTTTACGAATGACGTAATAAATGATGTAGGTTGGCGGAGTTGAATTAGAGCGTCAACTAATTTGTAAATACTTATCGATTACAGAAATCAGCCATTATTTATTTAAATAATTTATTTTGATGGAGTATAAAATTGGTGCATTTTATTGAACCAAAAGTAATATGCGTGAAATTTAAACAATCGCGATCGAGCAATTCATTAGATCTTTCAATTCAGTGGATCGCAATTTTCGCAGTTGTTTTATTGCATTTCACTGTCACGCATATTACTTTAACACACTACAATGAAATGTCAGTTGTGGAAAACTACTAGATTTTTATCCTTACTCCTACCTCTCATACCTTGCTCTTCTTCTAACTAGAACTAAAAGGAAAGTATAGAAACTTTTCGTGTGGGAATAAAGTAATGGAAATATAATCGTTATTGGTTGCCTTCAGAGATTAAGCAAGACCATTTAGTTTAGAATAGTAAAAACAAATGGTGTTACAGTATACCTGGTATGATACCTGGTTATTCCATACTTTTCGCGATCAGCTCATTCATTTTGAATGCAAATTAGAGCTTTTAATAGCATGGCTATTTACTCAGTAATTGTGGACTATTCTTGCAAATGAGAACCTAACAATAGACCATCTGTTATAAATGGAAAGGTTTCCTCTTTCCTGTTTGCATTCATATCCATTACATATTTTTTGGAGTGCGATTTCCCTTTGATGAGGAATTTTAAACTTTTCAAAGAGGTACCTAAACGAACTTCTCAGAGAATCCGAACTATTCAAGCGTGAAAAGCATTTTTACATACTCCTTGTTTTTTTCTTTTATAAAATTAGCAATCAAACTGATGATGAAGTGGAGGAATGAATGAATGATGTTTGTTTGCAAATTTGAGACAACGTTTTAGATTGGTGGAAAACAATGTTATCAATTTTTCGCAGTGACAGAACTACTCGCAAAACAAACCTGAAGCATCCTTGCTGTCGAATATAAACGAAACGACTTTTTTTTAACAAAACGCCGTTAAAAATAAACTGTGGCATCGTTCTATTGTGGCACTTTTAACTCTTAACCGGAATGGTCGGAAGTGCGGTATCGAACGTGGAAATGCCAAAATGGAAGAAAAGCCGAGAGCGAAACGGTGCAAAAAGAACGCACAAATCAACGATAAAAGATGAGGCGTCCCAAACTCACTTATTGAGGATTTCATTCCTCTCTAATCCGATGTGCAAACACCTTATCTACACCCCTGGAATCCTTGATACCTTTTTTACTTGTGCCAGTTTCTTGTTCTTTACGGTGAATTCTTGTGACACCGCACGACTGCAGGTCTCCCAACATCATCATTCGTTCTTTATAGGCATAGAAAAGCGTGTTTGTTTAAAATGTCATTGAAATGAACACAATTTTTAAATTCGATTACACGAATTTCCTCCATTTATTTTATTTATGAGTTTTATGACGTTTGTAGAAGTTGCGCTTTCCGTTTCCATTCATTTATTTATTCTGCTTGTTTGTCAGTTTTGTTTGTTATTAATATTTATCTTTCATTACTCTTGTTTTCATAATATTCGAAGGAGTGATGAATGGAAAACAATTTTGAAGCAAATTTGAAAAATATCTCTTGGCTGTAGAACGTGCTTTCGCATTTTATGCGATTTAATCCAATTTATCTAATTTTGCGCTCATAAAATATTAGGTTGGTTTGAAAAACGAGTTTAATGCAAACTTGCCAGGCGTCAAAACTCAAAATCATGCGCAGTTTACTTTCAATCATTTGGTATTCATCAGTTCAGCTTATATTAATTATGTTCTTGTTTTGTGATACTTACTTGTCATTGTTGCGTTTTTTGAGGTCTTTTTAACTTCAAAAACTCTTAGCATTTGACATTATTACATGCATTCTGTATTCCGACAAGTCGGACGGTTGTATTTTGATTTGATCGTAGTCTCGATGTTGTTCCTCTATTATACACTAATTTACGCTAATTAATAAGCAATCAACGCCGAAATCACAACGCACTCCATTGCATCACGAACACACGTTGACCAACTCTCAAGTTTAATTTAACACAGTGACCTAAATATCAATGCGTCCGCGTCACACGTTGGCTGCACTCAACCTTCGAACCGTCTCCTCATCCGAAAAGAACTGGAACAATCGGGGAAATTTCGCTCTTTTTCTTCACCGACATTACAAGTTAAACTCTACTTTAATTATGCTTTAATTAAATTGCTTTAATACTTCATTGATAAATGAAATGTTGAACACACGCTGAAATTAGTTTGGCAGTATTAAGTCGTTAGAAGGTGCATACATTATTTAAGAACACAGTCAGTGTTTTTCGTATTTGTTAGTGAACGTTGCATCATTTGCGGTGTGCAAATTTGCATTGGTTGCTTTTTTCTTGATCGGATTTGCCGTAATTTGCTGCCCGTGTGTGTGAGCACGCAAAGACCGCAATAGCCCTCGCGAAAATTGCGCGCCCTGCCTGGCGAGTGGCGATTAATAGCGGTGTGCACCAACGGTCCAACGCCAACGATGATTGTGTTCGGTTTTTCGTTGGTGGTGGTTGTGCGCGCCGCGACGATATTCCCGCGCGAGCGTTCGTATCACGACTGCAGGCAGGCCGAGGTCAGTCCTGCTTGCCGCTTTTCGCTGGAGGTGGCTTGAATGCGGGGGTGGTTTTTCCACCAGACGCGGCGCTGCTCGATCGATAGAACTTTACTACGCACGCCCTTCCACCGAAACCATCCCTGCATCTCTCTGCAGCGACCCATCGAGATTCACTCGCAGGGAGCTGAAAGATGCTATCAGATAGTAGAAGCCGTTGAGGAGCAGGTAACTGTTTTCGACTGTCAGGCAATGAATGCTAATTGATGATATTCTTCCTTTAAATTATCCAACGGGGTGCAATCCAGTCTTAATTTATTTTTATTGAATGCGCCTTTGCCTTCACAAATTCCGCATTTTAACTTATCTTCTAATTTTGTTGTACTGGCAAATTTACAGCTCAAGTTATATAACTCGCGCATATTTCTTACTCGAAAGAGGAAAATTCATTTTCAAATGTCACTTTCACATTTAAACTTTTCTTTAAGCCCGAATGTCGAGCAGTGTCTTTATTCATGCGTTATTTATTACTCTCTGGTTTCGCAGATGCATGACATGTCCTTATTTACATTCTTATATCAAAAATACACAAATATTCACTTCCTTTCAGTCATATAGAGCGGGTATGCATATGTTTCTGTGTCTTATATATTGCAACTTTTTCTCATTTCTCTTCGAGTCTTGAAACTTTTTTGTCGTTTGTCCCAAAAACTGAATCGGGCATCAATGCACATGGGGGAAATGGTACTGCTCCAGGTTATTTCCACACGGTATCTTTAAGCTGTCAGACATCTTATGTGCGTTCCTGCAAGAAACCAGGAACCAGCGAAACATCCAAGTTTACTTACTTACTCTTCACTAACTCATAGCATTGCAACATCAGATCTTACAATTTCATGTCGCATCATTGAACGTCTTTGTCGAGTTTGCAATAATATGCTTGTATTTGAATAAGGAACATCTTTGAAATTGTATTCGAGTTTCGCGGCGATTCAGAAATCTTGTTACTACAAGAGAACTCCTAAACGCATTTAATAGTTTAGACCAATTGTTAGTTACTATGTGTATTTCACAACTACAGAGACTGACCCGAAGTTGCTTGTGCATTTTCAACGCCTCTGATTGGTCGATTTTAAAGCAATTCTACACGACACAAAATTATAAAATCGTATGATGTAT
>JARJDT010003498.1:0-23767 GCA_030264655.1 Leptusa sp. GC000079
CAGAGATGAATAATTCCATTCGGTCTTGATACCTAGAAATACCTACATCACTAGCTTCGGTTGGCTGGAAATTTCTCTTGAGATTATCTTTTTCAATTTCGTTATACATTTTTAACGCCTGTTCGCGGCCTGATTTCGCTAGCACCTTGCTGCTATCTGCCATATTTTTTTTCCATTTTGAGTTGCATCGTAGCTTTTCCAAGTTATGAAAAACATGCTTACATTGACTTTAAATATGATCATTACAATCGTGAAATTCCAATAAATAAATTTGATTTTTCATTGGTTAATTAACATAATTTAGAAACCAGAAAATAATATTTATATTTATTTAAATAATTATGATTTATTATACATAGTGCAAGATACCGGGTGATTTTTTTATTGTGGAACACTTGGTATATTGTAGATAGCCAATAATAATCATCGCACATGTCATTTTCCAATTAAACAAAACTTCCTATCAGATTGATGTCGTCCACGTAGTGAGTTTGTGCGAGGTAGCTGCCCTGTTGGCTTATGCGGACGCTAAAAACAACAAATGCATTGTCAATTTATAAACCTTGGCGTGCGCAATTATAAATAGTAATTGAATATTCATGTGGCTGGCGCGCAAAAATATACTGATGCCACATTTGCATAAAGTTGGTCGACTAACTGCACCCATATTACAAACTACTAGTGCACTTGTTCTAACAAGTTTTAACTAATTTTTGGACTGAAGACAATCATGAAATCTGAATACATTCAGCGTTTTCTATCTATCGTTTTCTATCTATTTTTATTGTTGAAATTTTGCTCAGAATTAAAGGAAACTTGTGTTTCTGGAACACACTGTATATGTGTTGAAATGCTTGTAACAAATGCAATGGAAACCGCAGGACGAGGACGAGGAGTCTATTATGTATTGGGGGTCGGTTGACATCCATTCAATAGGACGAAGCAAAAGGTCGTCACAATCGCATAGGCAAATATTTGCACGCGCGAAATATTAAACGATAACGAAACGGAAATTTGCAAATACGCATGCACGAGTGCATGACAGACAATAAATCGGCGTGTGTAAATATTTATTTATTAACGGTCATAATTATCCGAATATTATTCACCACGCGCGATATTCGAAAATCGATTTTTTAAGAACTGTAGGCAAATTGCAAATTTCACAAATAAATCAATAACAATATGCTCCACCTATATGGAACTTTCCCAACTTATAAAGTGTATGAGTAACACAAGTAGCTCCATCTATATGGCACTTTCGGAAAGACTTGCAGAAATGTGAAGTCGTAATTCGTGCATCAGTTGGAGGCTGTGGTTGGATGTTCGTTGGAAAATAAAATATTATTGACAAATTTAATTAATTGTCGACTGTATAAATAGCAAATTGACGCCGCGAGTTATTGCTGCTGCAGTATGGAAATTAATATACGAAACGATGACATAAACAGGCAAATAATTTAATTAAACATGGACTCGTTGCACTGTGCAGCAAGAGTTTGATGTGTGCGCGAACGTGCCGTTTCGCAAATATTGCCCAATTTATTTATCCAAGCCAGCACGAAATGAAGAAATTATTAAAACATTTTTTCTCGGTGCGTGTTTGCATGCGTTTCATCAACATTCATTTATTTCCCGCCGCTGCTGGACAAATCTGCGATGGCAATTGGAACGAACATTTTGGAACGACAAATATTTGTCGATTTCCGCGTTTTTCGCCCTCACAATGCCAACAATGCCAACATTGGTAACTAGGGGTAACAAGAAGCTATTAAAATACAACAGGATCTCGTCATTTCGGTTTGCGTAAAAAAATTAAAATAAACATTTTGTTAAGGGTTGAACATACCCTGTATTGATAGGAATATTACGGGATCAATAGCCTATTGAAAAAAGATACATCCAACAAGAAGTAATATTTTATTGCGTGCGTGTTCGCCCTCTTGCTCTCATTGCTGCCGTCTGTGCAAAGATTGCGCGCATCATCTTCGCATCCCCTTTGTCATCTTTATCGTCGTGGAGGATGTTTCAATACCACGCGACGTATTCTTTAAGTGCGCGAGTTCATTATAAATGGAATTTTGCTTCGCTTTGTTAAGGATTTAACGAAGGCGTTTGCCGTGTCGATTTCCTTTCCTCATCATCGTTCCTAACTTTGCAATCGAAAATCCTGATGGAAAATAAACAAAATTACATCCATAAGACACGCTTTGTTCGTGTGACGCTAACGAAGGTAAAATTATTGCGAATAATTTCAAATATTCATTTTTGTATTGCATGCTATCTCTAATGATGATTCAAATTAAACGCAAGCAAAGCGAAAAATAAAGAAATTTAATGTGCGCAAACAAAATTAAGAATTTTTTTCTTCATGAATTCGCATTGCAAAGCAAAAGAGTCTTTTTGTTGAACAGTCTGTCAGAACGAAATAAAAGAATGAATAAAAGTAAAGCACAGGTTCAAGGCAAACAAAGTTAACGAATTAACTTTTCAGTATTGTTTTGGTTCGTCGTCCTGTTTCTGACTTAGTCCAGGCATTTGCAATTCGACGCCGCTCTCTGCAATTCTTTTCCTTGGTTAGTGTCTTATTTCACTCTACTTCTTATGTTTTATTCGTCTTCTGTTCGAGACAATGCGCCGAGACTAACATAATTGAATTCCGTTTATTTAAAGGATTTGCTTCGCTTGTAATTCAAAGATTAGTTTATCGATCGAAGACACATACAGTGTGTTCGTAGTGAGCAAGCATTAAAAGTTAATTAGAAACGTGATGACTTTGAAACACTCGATCGTCGAATTGTATTAGACATTTAGAGGTCCTGACGAAGGCATGTCGGCATACTGCTTCCGGAATGCTGGAACTTCCGGTTATGTTCATTAATATCCATCATCCTAGCTGTGCATGGCAGAAGTTATGTGCCATAAACACTCATCATATTCCAATACACTTAATAATTCTCAATAGCGATGCCTATCGAAGGATATTGGCATTCTTTTTATTCATTAACTACAAGAAATGTCTCATTATTAATAGGCAGCAAAACGGAATGACAAATTAATTGTAAATTGCATGTTGCCATTTTCTCATCATTAAAAAAATATATTGATTTAAGACAAATAGGGTTGTCAACGTGGCAACTTGCGTACACTGCTGCTATCTTCAATTCAATTTCTGTACTAGTCTGATAAATCCCTGTTAAAAATTGGGTATAAATTTTGAGGTTAATTTTTTCAGTTAGAATTCTGTAAGGATAAATTTAAATTGTAAGTTCGAGTTAGAAACGTAACCGTTATACCGAAAACATACAAAGCAAAGTTTAAGTTTTAATCATTCTTTACTTTAATTAAGATTGTTAGCATAGACTGATTGCAGTTTTACTTCATAATATTACCAGCAACTTTGCGCCCTTCAACAATCCCCTCGTGTACGATAATTGAGCGAATCTTGCTCATCGCTAGAAACTAACTTTCGCGTTTTTGTTTTTATGCAAAATAAATGTTCCGCAAGTAAATATCAAGTTAACTGCACAAATATGGACACTGTCTACCTAGATATCCATCCGAAACAGTAACAGGGGCAGTGTAATAATAATCGTGTGTACAAAGAATACAAATAACAAACCGAAAAAAACTTTGCTGCTCGGTTCGGAGTTAAAAACATTTTAAACACGAGACTCGTTCGCCAGATAAATGTTTATCCGCAATGGAGCGCGCATTTTTTATACATATTTCGTGTTGGCCAACATTTTTCTTTTTTGTGTCCCAACCGTATACGCGATGCAACTTTCCCCGGCGTCGTCATAATTAGTCCTGTCACAATCCATCCTTTAACCCTATACAGGATTCAGACGTGTTTTGTATATTTCTTTTCATTTTTTATTTCATTTTTTGTGGCACATTCCACATTTGGCGTACGTTTTGTTAATTTAATTTCTTAGCATTTCGAATTTTTTTATGAAATTATCAAAGTTTTGGCTACTCTAGCGGGATGTGCGTTGGTGGTAGGGAGGAAGGAAATGGATTTAGCGAACGGTTCTGTCTTCCGGGCAATAACTTATATTCCGACACTGAACACTGGCAACACTGGCAACACTGCGAGCATATGACATGCCCGAAATTAGACCGAACACTAGAGCTACTTTGCAATATGTAACACAACAAATAGACGTTGCTTGCAGACATGAAAAATCGCACAACTATTCGTCTTTTTCGATGGCCTTATTGGAAATGGGCGCATTCTACCATAACATTATTTATCTTCAGTTTTGTCGAAGGTTGTTGTCAATCGAACAAGTGTCACGAAAATTCCGCGCTCGACTGACAGGGTTATCGTTTATCGTATGCGTAAAACCGAATTCTATTTTCTATCAATGGACAGATAGACAGACACTGAATAGATAAGAGATGCATTCTCGCATTGTCAAAAATTTTTCCTCATTTTCTATGTTTATTTCAAACTCAAACAATTGTTTGAACTTTGCGAACAGAGAAAAGTCCTCGAAGTAAATATAGCGCAGCCATAGCGAGATGGTTGATAATGTTTGGCATTTAAGTTGTTTTTCCCCTTCAAGTTTGCTTGCGACTTTCAGATCTATAAAGTAAAGTAAAGGTAGATGTTATTGTTGATTTGGTCGCGCAATGCAATGCATTTGCAAACGTGAGTCGCGTGTTTGAATCAATTTGTTTTCGACTCTTAACTTGTACTTTTCTTTACTTTTTCGCTGGAACAATGTGCATAATGCGCTGATTAATTTGCATGTTTTGATCATGCGACACATTTCTTTCGATGTATTCATATTTAACTTTTTTGTGCGTTTTCTGGCACATTTTCCATTACATTAGCATTTACTTTTACGCTGCGAGCGTTATTAGGGCGATGCGAAGGCGCCGGGCACAGACTGGAGTCTTTTTATCATTCGTTTTATCGAATGTTCTACATGTAGTAAAGTAATTGAGTTACTTCTATTTGTTAGTTTAACATCTTGACTAGCTTTTCTTTTCTTATATTGAATAATTTATTATATGCATATAGAAATTTAAATAATATAAATAAAATGTCAAACAAGTTGTGCACTTTACGTAGCACTTATTATCAAGATCAAAAGAATATTTTGCTTCAAACTGTGTTAACATTACATTACTAATAATGAAATGAAATCTCATTTCGTTAAGCATGGCCAACTCGAATCTCCTCGAGTAGGCCATGGTTAAGATTTGCAACGACGACATCTATTATTATTTTAATAAAGCAACGGTAAATAAACTAGTAATTCACATCAAAAGTGTTCACAAATCCTGATGTTATGCCTTTTTAATTTTCACACTGCGCAAACGCAGAACGAATCACTTTTTTTGTCAATTGCACTGTATTTACAGTTTCCTACTATTCCATTAACCATTGTAGATAACTAAGTATTAAGGGAAAATATTATAAATATAAAGGTGAATGTTATGGGCCTGCTCCGTTTCATTTCGGTGAGTTTAGGTCGATATTGGGAGGGTTCATATTGCAAATGTTGATGCTGGTGCATCGCATAACCGTTTCTGATTTACGATATACATAAAAATTTACACTTCATTTCTGACATATTACATACTTGGATGATATCTGCTTCTGCTTGCTTTAACTTATAGCTCCCTGTTTTATCCTTGGCGCGGTTCACGTTCGCCCATTCACTGAAGGTCCATAAACGTGATTCAAATGGCAATAAACTAATAGAAGTGAAACAAATAATTGTATTAGTCTAATTTTCTTCGCCATAGAATGCAAACAAACAGTTAAACAGTGAGCGCATGGTTCTGATAATTGTCATTTCGTCGTCCGAATTTATTATGCAAACTTTTCACATTCGGCTCGCACATATGTACCGAGTCCATTAAGAGTATTAATGTATTTCCCGTTATTTTATACCTATATGCAGCGTTTGGCCAAAACACATCACGAACTCGCCGAATTGTGAATGAAATATTGCAATGCTGAAATTGAATAGAAAAGTTTTAATTAAACGAAGAAAAATACGCACATTCTATACAACATAAACATAAACTTGTTTAATGCTACTCTACTAAAACAAATAGTCCCATCTGGCGGCCATTCACTGCACTATTTGTCATTGAAGAAAGAAGAACGTTTTCGTTGAGCTGTTTAACAACAACTAGGGCCCAATTGTAGGGGCTTCAATCAGAATGACCAGTGAGTGTGCACACTCGCACAAAGCGCAATTGTGGTCAAAGTCAAAGGCAGGCTACATCAATAAATCCACTCGCGGCCTTTTAGTTTTAATTGAAATCGCACGCAATCGAAATAAATTCACTCAATTTCGAGCATAAAATAATAATTTTACTTTTTGAACAATTTGCTTTGTTTGCAATTTGCTACTTGCGAAAGAATGCGCGTGTGGTTAATTAGTGGCGCCATAGTAAGCTTGATGTGGTATCGAGGAGTAGTTCATTTGTCACGAAGGACAATAGCAGTCCATTGTCGACGAGGACGACGACGATATTGTGAACAGCCAGCGGGCACTTCAATCTTCGTTTTTCATTGAAAACAGACCCCGAGGACTGATGGCGCACGTTGTACTATATTAAGGACTATGAAACAATTACTGGCCAAGGACCTCTTCAACTAGCGAGTTTTAATCAAATCGAAAAAACTCTGCCAATTAAAATTACATTATCCTTTTTTAACCACCTTGTATTATACGCTTTTAGTGTATTATTTTGAGTATTTGTTCAGATAATGAAGTGAATTTTGAACACTCGTTGCGCCCCACACAACAAAGTCGAAAGTTTTTATTGGAAAACTTTCGCTCGAAAAGGGCGCGATTGATTTAAAATTGAATAGATCGACATCGCACACGCTTCTTTTCCAACTTCTTCGATCGCTTCGTGTTTCAAACTTCTCATCTATTTCTATACAAAATGTTTCCAATACATTTTATAAACGGACATCTTCTGTGATTAAAAATTTTATAATTAAATTTTGCTTACAATTAATTTTAAATAAATTCAATAGAAATATTTTAAAGTTGAAACTTTTCTATTAGAACATCGCTTGTAGTTTATCTATTGAGATAAAAAAAATGAAAGAATCAAGTTGCATTTGGTAGTTTATCTTCTTTCTAGTTTGAATGGTATACTAACAAAGTTAGCTTGCACATTTTTTCAATTTAAAACTAAAAACTTGGAATTTTTCTCGAAAAGTTTGTTCATTGATTTTTGCGTTTTGAGTATAACGAAATATACAAAAATGCAATACATGCAAAATTAAGGACATGCAAGAGTTGGAGAATAATATTGTCCTGAATATGCAGCAGCAGCATCGGTGGTGTGACGACGATGGTGTTGCTAATCCACTAATTTGTTTACAAGATGTAATCTATCAGCGGCACGACAAATATGGATCCGTCATCGTTGCGCACGTTGACAATGTGTGCACAGTGCTCCATTGTCATAGTCGTAGTCACACTCGACTCAACTGTTTCCGGTTTGTGTTTGTGTTTGCAATCGACTGTATGCTCCTCATCCTTGTCCTTTGAGTCATGTGACTATTGTGTACGAGTCGAGTTTATTAAACAGTAAACGCAAACCGCTAATTTGCGCCACCACAGGACAATTCGCACGCAATGGAAAACAAATATCGATTATACGCGCATGTGATTGATGGAGTTTGGTGTCAGCCGGCTGTTGTCTGTATTATTATAAATCTTGATATAGCTGTTTGTTATCCAGATGCGGACAAAAATTTGTTGTTTGTTGATTAATTACCAATTGTTTCCTGTTGACACTACTATTTTTAATCAATCTCAATTCTAGATTTCTGCACTCTGGTACCTTGAAATGTACATGGCGCCCTCATTTAACAAGTAGTAGAAACACGAAAGAATATTGGTACTCGCATTTTAACCATTCAAAAACAATAAAAACATTGAATTATGTGTAAAATTGTTAATGTTACAGAATATATTATTCAGCAAATATGTATGAATATATTTCTAGATTTATTATTAAATTGTATGAGTGGAAACGTGTCAACGACAGACACGTATAACTTTCGTTTGCGTCTTTCGCAGGACTTTGCAGTTTTGCTGAAAATTGCATTATGCACGTTTTGCGCTCTAATGAAAATTTTCTTTGCAAATTTAATATCGCATACATGAAATGATACTTAAATTGAATCTTTAATTAAATTCCACATGGTCAAATTTTCGATCGGATTTCCAATTATCTTTCGTTTGTAGCTATTTTCATCACATTTTTGAAAAAGCGTTTTTATTACTCAAAATGCAATTTTAGTTTAGTACCGTGGATTGAAATGATGACTACATGAGCTACTGTGCGCAGTAAATTTTTATTTTCCGCTGACATTATTATTGCCGAGTTTACAACAAATTACAAAAACGAATCGAAAAAAAAGCGAGCCGCGAATGCTTCCTGTCAAAGGGTTGAACCGGCAAGCATCGATTAATTGCGTGATTTATTCGCCAGAGTTGGGCTTACGCAAATCCACTTAACATCAATTCATTCAAATTATACTTCTTTGCAGCAAAAAAACAACCAATCGATTTTTTGTCGAGATTACGAAAAAAAGGTAAAAATATCAATAATGCATGTTAATTCCAACACTGCATATTCATTAATGGTTTGTCTTTGTTCGGAGCGCATTCGATATGGGATTGCGCGAGATTCTTGTAGGGGTTGTTTGCTGGTCGAGTTGCTTGTTTCCCTAGTTGATTCGCTTGAATCCTTCCTGTACATATCAAGGGCAGAGCGCATTTCATGTTCGCAACGTAACCGCACAGCGAGCTTCGATTTCGCCTCTGATAAAACACATTGTGAACGAAACCTGGATGATATTGCGCCATTACGTACGAAAACGAACAATGGCACGCCACAGCAGCAGCACTCGATTCCCGACACATCGATCATATATAAACTTCGACGATAACTTCGAACGATAATAAAGCGACCATCGAAACGGATAGGATTACCGGAAACGGTTTCCATGCTCGGCGCTGCAGGACTGTGTGTATTCCCATAGCGCATTGTGCCTGCAATCGAGCAAGCGTGCATAAATGATTGCATTTTTATGTCGTTCAACTCTCGTTCGCGTCTCTGTATTTGCTTGTATCTCTTCTGCCTTTTGTGTGCCGGCCCAATAATTCATCCATACCCACCTATCATGCGAATTGCTGCGAAAACAAAAGACTTGAATTGATATTTTAAATATCATCGAATCATCGATAACTGAGAAAAGATTTGAGATAAATCCCCCAACTTCGAACAATTTAGCATCTTGCGCTTAGCATTAATGGTAATGGTAAAAGGCAAAAGAATTTGATTGATGTTAGGTAAGTCTAATGGGGTATGACGGAATAACTCATCGTTTTTGCGCTGTTTTCGTTTTAAATTCGTATTTCCCTCTCGGTCCAGATCGATTTGTTCAATTTGTATTGAGATTGAGCCTTTTAAAAGCTCAAAGCGGTTAAGTGCAAAGTTGTTATTGCACGTCGTGTCTTGTTACGTGTCTTGTTCTGATATTAAAGAACTTTTTTGTTTCAGCCGGCACTCGTGAAGGAAATTCCTCGCCAAAGTATCCGGTGATTGTGTTCATACATGGCGAGAGCTACGAATGGAATTCGGGCAATCCGTACGATGGTAGCGTGTTGGCGAGCTACGGCGGTGCGGTCGTCGTCACCATTAACTATCGTCTAGGTATATTAGGTAAGTGCTAAAATTCCAACTAACAACCATACAAGTCACTCAAGTCAGCTCTAATTAACGACATTGTCTTCTTGACCTCCTTTTTCGCACTCTCCACCGGTGGCGACATCTGTTATCAAATTTATTGGTTTTCCTGGGTGACAAGATGTTTGGTCTTGAATTGGATTTCTTGTCTTTCCTTGAAATATCAAGACAATAAATTTGAGTTTCTTGTCTTGCAATTTTTATTTAATTTCTTTATATTTTTTTATGCTTCTTGATATTTCCTGATACTTTTTGGATATTTTTGTATATATTTCTTGATATTTTTTATATTTCATGATGGTTCTCGATATTCCTTCATATTTTTTGTTGATATTTTTCAATGTTTCTTGATATTTTTTTGATATTAGTTTCAAAAATCTTTGATATTTTTTGATATTTCTACATACATATACCTATATTTCTCGATATTTCTTGATGCTTCTTGAATTCTTGATAATTTTTATATTTCTTGAATTCTTGATAATTTTTATATTTCTCGATATTTCTTGATATTTTTTTGATATTTTTTGATATTTTTTTATGGATATTTCTGGTTACTTTTCGATATTTTTTGGACATTTCTTGATATTTCTGGCTTTATTTCATGGAAAGCTTAATTTTGTCTTGTCTCGATTTTCCTTACCGAATCTTGTCTTAATATTGTCTCGAATTTTCTGGAAATCAATACTCTCCTGAAAATGTTAACCCTGTTTCACTTTGTATATGTTAGGACAGATGGCATCAACTACGCGCCATCTTTAGGTTGCTATTTTCCGCGATATAACAAAATTCCAGTGACGTCATGTGGTGCCCACAGCTATTTTGTACGCGAAAATTCTGATCCTGTTTAGCGTATTAAAACTGTATGTATTCATAACGTTCAATCTGGTGGAAAGCTCACATCCTTGAATCCTTCAAGGACTTAATCAAAAAGATAGTCCTCAAAAAAATGTCTCGTGTTTAATTCAAGTGCTGCTCACATCAATTTCGCATTTTCTCGTTACGCAGCAGTGTTGTTTAACAAGTTTAGCTAAAAATCTAATAGGGTGTGCAAACGTTGCTCCGCTGTGTAAATAAAGGATCGCATCGTGGTCCGTCCGGCTTACCAACTTTCAGGCTGATGTCGCAACGGAACACGAGTTGAGAAAATATACAACGGCAAACATTGTTGCCGCTTTTCGCCCGGTTGGCAAGAAAGAAAAACGAAAATATCAGATAAGCGGGACGTGCAGACGTAAATCGTCGAGAAAAACACTACGTCCGGGAGCTTTAGTTTTAACTAAAAAACGCTGCAGAGAGCACGCAACTTTTAACTCCTCTTCTTGGACACATTGAAAAATTGAAGGTGCCGGAGATGATCTTATCTCTCCTTAAGGTCAAGAAACGTCTGATATTCGGTATTAAGTAATATGTATAGGGATTTAGGGCTGTGCGTCGGTAAGTTAGGGAGCGCTTGCCGTTTGGGATAGTTTAAAATGGGGGTGCCCGGTGTTTGTAAACTCGGAAATTACTCAAGTTTCCCGGCATTTACTCTTGCCGGAATCCGGGCCGAGGCCAGGAATGGTTTATAACGTCAGAGAGGCAAAAGGAAAGCGTTGTTTGCGCTCGGCTACACTTGCTTCTCAGTTGGCAAACGGCAGCAAACTGTACGCCGAATTTCTGCGCAAAACTATCTCTAAGTGCAATAATAATCCACTTATTTAACATATGAGTTTGCGCTTCAAGAAAAATATTTTGATAAACAATGCCAAATGCAGCTCAACCGAGCGTTCATATTATACATTTTAATGATTTTTTTCTATGCCAGGGGTGCTAAGCAACCATAGTTTGTTATTTATGAGTTTATTGTATGAGATTATAGGTTAGGTTCGAGTTGTTTTTGCTGACGTGCTTAATGCGAATGAAAGAACAAAAATCGAAGCCATTTATATTTTTTCCCATCATCTTCATCTTTCTGTATTTTGCTAGTTTCATATTTTCTCGAACCGAAATAACTCGCCAAGGCCTAAGTCTGAAAAAAGTTGCCCAGGAAAAAATACATAACTGGGAGATTTATTTAGTATCGCTTCCGAAATAGCAAAATTCGATTCCGCAAAGAACTACAAATATATAACCAATATTTTTGTATTGTCTTTAAATCAATTTATAAAATCATTGATTGATTGAGACTCAAGGTTAGACTGCAATATCCAAATGTAAAGATTTCGAGCAAGCATTTTCTCTATTCTTATATTCTTTTGTGTATTTTTTATCCTCCTGGATATTATTCCAAGTCAGTCAGTTGGTGTATTTCGTATTTGGTATATTACAATAACAACGCAGCAAACCGAAGAAAAAGCTAAGAGCGGAGAATAAATAACAAGACGGTATGCGCAAACATGACAAACTCGAAACAAATGTAATATAATCGTAGCGAACGAAATGCGCAACGAATTCCGCTTGATTTAAATTGCTAGCAATTTTTATTCCTCTTTCTTGCAACTTGCAAGCACCATCTCGTCTTTTTACTTGCAACAAACTTGACTTTTAAAAAGAAATATCATGTCGTGGCATCATTATCGCCATAGTATATGAGCAAACCGCATGAAATGTGTTGCCATCGCGAAAGGATATAAAAAACGTTGAGGGTTGTACGACAGAATGAGTGCGCGCGTTCGACCGTCAAGATTTAAAGCCCCCTAGCTTTGGTCTTTGGTGTGACAAACCAAAAAGGCGTCAAGCTTTCAATTATGTTTTATGGCCTCGAACAAGCTGTATGCTATACGAGTGTACAAGTTTTATCAACACGAAAACGTCGAGTAGACTCGACTCGAGTTGCAGTGACGCTGATAAGTATCCAGGTGGAATTACACACATTCATTTTCGCAACAAGAGAGCGTCGCGGTGGCCGTGCCCGGCGCTGCCACCATCACGACAGAGCGAATTATTTGCGTCCGATAAACTTGTCGTGCGCGCTTGTGTTGTCGTAGAGCGGCATGTTTGTTGGTCGGCCATCTAACATTAGCATTTGCAGTGGCTTGCTGGCATTAGAGAGGTATAAAGCTAAATTACGAACGTACAATTGGGATTTGCAATAAGGTTGCCTTAATTTACATATTAGTAGCGCGCGCGTTTCATTTCGCTTTGTGTATTGGGTAATGGCGGCGGCGCCGGGCGCTCAAAAGGACAATCTAAAATTATTAAAAGCGCACATTAAAAATCTGCATATAAATTTAAATCTCGCCGCAGGGAAGACGTTTCATTCCGTCTGATTGAGTTGTACGCTTGCGGCTTTCGAAACTTGTCTTGCCTAAAACTAACTCCCTGATGGCTTCCCATCTTGTATACTTACGTTCACTTGTTGGGCGAAGGTGAATTGCATCGACTGGGCGTTTCGCTCGTGCACTTTGCATTCTATCGTGCTTTAAGTAGATTGTTCCACATTGTATCCTCCCGAAAATCTGCTTTGAGAGTCAAATTTTCCACGCTCAAAACTTTCTTTTACGATGTTGTTGTTGGCTGCCGCCCTTTTGTATACTGCTGCAGCAAGTTATTGATGCACTCGAGAGCGGGCGAAAGTTTATAAGTATTGCAGTATTGATGAAGTGACTTTATCGCTGGAAAAAAATGTTTGCCTACAGAACTGATGCGTAAATTGCGACTTTCTGGTTATGTTTACATTTCTGCAATTTCTAGAAAGTTACAAATAGGTGGAGCTACTCATTTTAAGTTGGGAAAGTTCAATATAGGTGGAGTTACTTATTTTTATAGTAATTGATTTTGAGTAATGAATATTTTTTTACAGAAATTTGTAGGAAAAATAGTTTGATCAAACGCAATTTAAAATAAATTCTTGACTTGAAAAGTTTGCATGTTTGAAGAAATCACGCCGATGTCATTTTTCCACATTTGAGGTTCATCTACAGAGTGTTCAAAGTCAGACTTGAACACTGTCACTTGAAGTGTTTGTTAAGTTGCTTGGCGTGTGAATGCGGTTTTAGCTTATATAAAATTCAATTTCTCGTGCGCTTATTTTTCCTATTCTTCGTCGACGACGATGAGGACAAGGACGAAGTGTCCGGCAAGTCCTGCCTTTTCTCAGTTTTTTCACGTAGATCCAATATCTTTCAAATCCGACTGATTCTCGTACATCATGCGCCCGATGCGACCTGACTTTCCTATTCAAGCATATCTATATCATTTTTATTCGAGTTTCTCTGAAGCGCTCAAGTCAATTCGTTTCCTAGTTTCTATATTTCAATTTCCCCGCTGAAACTTCGAGTCGAAATATTGACGCGCACATTAAGCAAAATTAAAATAAATCCGCCACGCGTTGTCTATGAGCAGAAAAACACTGGACCAGAAAACGAAAAAAAGATGGAAAGCGTGGGGGAAAAAAGACGTAAATCATTTTTTTTGCTCCTGCTGCCACGTCGCAGGCCAGGAACGAAAAGAAGAGATTTATAACGAAAAGACCTAAAATGCCTCATTACGTTTTAGGCTTTCGGTTAAGGATTTCCTTCAGCAGGGCGCCGCCATTATACCTTTTAGCTACCTGTGCCTATATGTTTGTATGTTGGCAAGGAGCACAACCGCATTCGCTTGCTTGATGGAAGATTCTTCTCCTTTAGCTGCTTGCTTGTATGTACATATACGCGTATAACAGTGTACTTTAGTGTACAAATCCTTTGGCCCTTTACATCGGCATATATCCTTCCAATTTCAGCAGCAGGTGCGTGTTAAATCTAAATCTTGTTGGAATAAAAATGCGCATTTTCAGATAGACAGACATTGTGACTAGAATTTCCGCCGATTTACAACATAGAATGTAAACACACTTTTGCTTTTGTAAAAGGATGAGAAATGAACGCTGTGAAAAATAAAGGATGTAAAATACTCTCTAGGACTACATCGAAACAAACGGTGTAAATTTATCATTTTTTTGCAGATAACATTTTTTGAATGGTCTTAACAACTTGTTAAATGTTACAAAGTTTTACTTAATCTTGAAGTTAATTAAGGCAGCGTTGTAATTGTACGGATTCATTAATTAGGTTTTCAAATGCAAATAGCTTCTTTTGCTTCTCCTTAACGGTTGAAACAGCTTCTTGTCAACATTGTGGGGAGAATATTCTAATTATAAATACTAACAACAACAAAACTATACAATTCAAGTTTGTTTTTCCTCTTGCACTTTTCATTTTATTAAGTATTAAAGAACATATTGAACTCGTTCAGGCGCATTGCTTTCTGTGTTAGACGAAGAGGAGACCAACTTGGGAAATCATAAATTACAATCCTTAATGTAATCGTGCGACATCAAAAGGATAATAATATTATATCTATATTCTTTGGAGCACGCAATTTCCTCCACTGTTTCATCTTTGTCTACCATAGAGCAACTATAGAGCTAGCTCACGAACGGTGGTTTCCATGGTGCAAAGTTCCGTGAACGTATATAAACGTAATTGGATATCATTTAAAACAATGACGATTTTTATATGGTTGCCGAAAAGTGCATTACGGGCGCATTTACGCCACATTTCATTTTACTCTTATTACAAGTTGTTCAAATTTCAACACATTTTATATCAAGTCTTGATATAAAGTTAACTTTTCTCACAAACCGTTGTATAATGAAGCCTTTTATTCCCTTGGCAATAAAAACGCGATATTTCTCTAGGGTATAAAGTAATTCTTCAAAGCGCATGTGCGCATTTAGACGACGTACAAATGCCTACTCATTTTGGTTATGTTGTTGTTGATGTTAACTGTAATGGTAATGTTGTGATATATGTTTGAAGTATTATTGACAGATGTCGCTTTGTAATCTACCACATTCCATAACTTGTTACAGAACATAATTATGTATATTAATTTCGAATTAGTTTTTCTGGTAGAAGTGAACTTTTAATATTTCATTGTTTGCCTTGATTTTCGTATAAAACAATAAATAGCTTGAATAAACAATTTCGAGCAAGCCGAGTATCGCATGAATATTTAAACTTAATTAATATAACAACTAGTCGTAGTTTCTTTGTTATTGTCTAGTTCATCGGTGTATGTAGTACATCTTCCAGTATTAATCCGGACAAAGAGAGGCGTGCGCATCCGGTGCAATAATTTTTAATGAAATTCTTTTACTCTGCGTTTTATTTTCGGAACCGCCGTCGAATGAAAAATTAACTTATGCAAAAACGAGAGTGCGTTGCTGGTTAGTCCTGCATTTATACAGCTTTATATCCGCACACAACAAATTCCGCATGTACCAACAATTGAATTAAATTCTATTTCGCTACTGGTGCCGACGTCGTCGTCGCCATTGTCGGCAGGACGTACAAGTTGAGTTTACCATATTTTAATAAAATGCGCCGGAAAAGTGTGTAGAAATGAAATTTTACACCGCGCGCGGTTTTAACTCTCCCATCCATTGGTGTTGGTGCAATAATAAAAGGCAACCTGCAAGCGTTTTGTTTTATGTCTTTAGTTTAGATCCAAGTCCGACTGCATGATGCTGAGCACTGTTGCAACAATTTGTGCAAGACCAAAGCAATAAAGCAATATGCGTGGCGAATCTGTGCATGACCACATGCTGTGACACGAAGGAGTTATTTTTAGCTAGTTGTGTCCTCAAATCGCCCTAAATCAGTTTGCTGAATAGTTGCTTTAGTTCAATTTGGCCGAAAACTTAATTCCGAAAGAGGGCGGCGAAACTCTTATAGAATCTTCGGCGACGAACAGCAGGAAAAACTTTCTAAATTAAATTCCTCGGCGCTCCTGCTGGTTCGAGGTCCTGACCCGGACATGTGTACTTTATGTAGCCGACCTGACAAGCCCGAGTCCGCTCTTCAATTAGAAGGATCGTTCGACGATTCCTTGACTTACTGGCTGCAATCTCATACTTCAAGACAACATCTTTCAGATTAAAAATATTTTCATCCAACGCCTTGTATATGCGAAGTTTGTTCGTGGCCTCATGTCGCCTAAACTTCAGCCTACTTTTTTGCTTCAACTTCGACAGCAACGACTTGCCTGAAATTGAAAGATGAAGGTGCCGGAGAAAAACTCGTCCTTTAGTTAATTTTATCAATTAACTTAATCTTCATCTCTACTAAAAGTTTATATTTTCATTTATCGACGACGACAATTAATTAACTCGTTGATATAAAAAGCTTTGTTTGCAATATTCAAACATCTCATTCTTGTTTTCCTTTTGGTTTATTTAGTGATGACAGTTGAAACCCAGGTTGTTCTTGGATTTGCGAAACCAGCGAAACTTTTCCAAACAACTAAATTACAACTTTCGGAATCTTAGAACGGAAGAAACAACAACTAAGAATGCGTTTTCTTCGTGTAATGATTTCGAACATAGAATGTTAATGAAATGTATATTTATTGTCGACGATGTCTTACTTTTAATCCTAACGACGAACTCGAAACTGATTACGTCTCGCCTTCTGACAGAATCTAAATGTTTTCAACCTGCGCGCATGTAAATTTTTAATTCATTTTAATGCCCTAAAGAAACGCTGAGATTTATACATTGTGTCCTGACTTGAATCATTATTTATATTTCAGGGTTTTTGAACGCCAACACTGATCCATACGGCAAATCTCCAGCGAATTATGGACTGATGGATCAGATAGCCGCATTGCACTGGATACAAGAAAATATCGCCGTCTTCGGGGGTGATCCGACGAACGTCACTGTCGTCGGACATGGCACAGGTGCTGCCTGCGTCAATTTTCTCCTCACATCCAGCGCCGTTCCAGAAGGTGAGTGATAAACCTTCATCCTTCAATAGTTTCCACTTTTTGATTGTGAAATTTTTATTCGACAAATACGGTGACAATGTGACAATGAGCACTTTACAGATAGTGAGATAAAGGGATAAGGTGAGGGCGAAGATTGCGCTCGGGTGGTGACTGGTGTGTTGGTGGTGCTTTATCGATCCACCACTCATTTCCGGCCAATAAGTCAATTACAGACGCGGACACAGCCAGTTGGCACGGCGTCAAGACGCCCCGGCCGCTCTTTTGATAAATGACCACAAAACGATAGTGCCCTCGATTTAGTTTGAATATTGTATATATGCCACGTGCACGCATCGAAGGTGCTCCTAGCTGTTGCTACTGTTGAATCTGTTATAGGCCCGACGGCGTTACATTGTGCACCATTTATTATCCGATACACCAAGGAAATTCATACATGATGGCTTTTCCATAATGTGCACAACATTTTCTCGTCTCTTCGTCCTATGTAAATCCAAAATCTTTTTTGCTGCCTCTTATTTATAAAATACAGTATGTCCCCGGTTCGAGGATACAAGAGGGAAAAATCTTGTAATTCTGATTTTTTTTGAAAAACTGTTGGGGGAATGTTTTCTACTCATTTTCGAACAGCCAAATCAGTTGTTAGATTTGATTTATGTTGTACTATTTCAAATAAAAAATTATTTTCTGCTAAATTTTGACTAGGAATTATTTTGCTAGAATTTGAAAAACAGTATTTATTTTAAAAATTGTTAGAAATGCATTTAAGGCTCTTAAGAAACTCAAAATACTTGTTAGATTTGCGGTACGTAGCTCAGTTTTTGACTTAGAAAAATCAAATTATGATAAAACAGTACCATTTAATACAAATCTAACACCTGTTCTGTGTGCTCTTAAGTGCATTTTTATTAATTTTTAAAATGAATTATTCTTTTTAAATTCTTGCAAAATAATTCAAATAAGTCAAAATTCTTTTTTCAAAAATTTTGACTTATTTATCATTGAGAAACGGTAAAACTAAAATTCAATTTAACAACTGACAACTGATTTAGGGGTTTGAAAACAAGCAGGAAATCTTGCCCAAAAGTTTTTTCAAAAAATCAAAATTAAAATTTTTCACCTTTTGTATCCTCGAAGCGGGGACATACTGCAGTTATTATTGATGCGAGTGCGTAAAGTATTACTTTACTAAAAAGTAAAAACACTAAGTAGCTCCACCTATATTGAACTGTCCCAATTTAGAACCAATGAGTAACAATAGTAGCTCCATTTATTTGTTATTTGATAATTCTTGCAGAAATGTAAACATATCCAGAAATGTTGCAATTCTGTTGCAAATCCAATCAACTATTATTGGAAATTCAAAATTGATAACTAAAACGAAGATACCGAAAGTGAAGCATGTAATTATCGTCCTCGGCCGTTAGATAATTGGCAAATACCAGAGTACGTAATTTGAAAACGTGCAAGCAAAATTTATCTTCGACTTTCTTGCCCATCCTTGTTGCCTCTTCTCTTCTCTTCTCTATTGTTCTTTTTACCACAGAAATTAATCAATAAATACACATAGCCAACAGATGTTGCTCGTTTTTTTTAATCGTACACGTTCGTATACGTTTTTACATTACATTATAAAGAAGCAAAATGATTTTTCATCCAAAAAAGGACGATGTCACATGAGAAGAGTGAAGACTTTTGCAGTTTTTACATCTTCAATGGTCGATGGGATTGAAAGCGCTCAGTTCGAGTCCAATTTCTAGTGATGTGTAATAATGTAGTCCCAAAATCATCTTAATACATCTATTTCCTACCCTTATCAAACGAACGATTCCACCGGATCCCTCTTTTCCCCCAGTGCACATGTGTAAGTAAAGTGTTCGTCGTCACAGTTGAGTCGCTCGTTGTCGATTGATCGATGATTTAAATTTTTACTTTTGTCGAGAGATGCAAAGAAACGATTGATACACTATTTCATGTTCTATTGTCAGTCCTGATGCACAATCACAGAAAAAAGGATTCTTTATAGAGGGTATTTGATGTTTGAAAAATCAGCGCAACGGGCCAATATTTTTTTACTCCCGGCCTATGTACACATGGCCTATTTATTGACCCAATATGCGAATAAATTGCAATTTGCCGGCGTTTAGACAAATTCAACATTTTGGGCATAAATAAACAATTACAACGCGAGTTAAATGTTGAATCAATCAACTCGGTTATAGTTGAATAAATTTCGAACAACAAAATTATTAATCAAATTGCGGGAAGGAGTTAGTTTCAGTGGTGGTTGGGTAACATGCTCATGTACGTGTGCAGTTCCGGGGATGCATTGATATTGAGCTTAACTTGGGCAACATCACCGCGGGATTCGAAGGGATTTGAATATTCACATGCTTGGCTGCATTTAATTTGCATATAACATATCTTAAGCAAGTGCGCATCTCGTATGGAAGTTTTGCTCAACATGCATCATGGACGTGTAGCGCAATGCAATCTAAGTAGAGCGTTCGCTGTTCGTGCGCAAATAAAAGTATGCGAGATGCAGAAAATGAATTTGCCAATGTATGAATATTATCTGTTTTTGGGAGATTTTCAGATTTCGGGCAAGAATGCAATTTGCTCCTGCAAATTCGATTACGTTCGTGCACAATGATCCTTTGTTTTATATCATACAGGGTGTTAGTCGAAATTTGTGACATGAAAAGATGGAGATTTGGAACACTTTGTATGTGACTGTATAGTTTTACGTGATGCTTGCGGTAATTGCACAAAAATGTAATCACTTTTTCTTGTTGTTACATTAGGTGTGTTATTTCATCGAGCAATCCTCATGTCTGGTTCGGCGCTATCCCCCTGGGCGCTGGTGCAGGAGCCCTCAAGATATGCGGCGCAAGTGGCGATCCACGCGAATTGCTCCCCCGAATTGCCGCACGAACATTTACTCAAGTGCCTCAGAGAGAAGCCATTGGACGTGCTCATGTCGACGCCGGTGATAGCGCCCGAATTCGCCTTCGCTTTCGGGCCGAGCGTTGACGGCGTCGTCATTGATACCGGCGAACCATCAAGTATTATGCATGCGAACATTTCAGTTAGCGCACGTGCTTATGCGTTTTTCTCACAGGCGATAATCCGCACTACAACGGCGACTTTGATAGCAATAAACCGGCGAAAGTGGAGCCCCAGAATGCCGTCAATATTTTGAACAACGTGCTGCTGCGGAAATCGGTCGTCGCGAAGTTGTCGCGATACGATCTCATGCTGGGCGTCGTTAAGGCCGAGGCGTATTTCGCGTTCAATGGCGAAGACGTGCAGTATGGCATCGAGGCGGATCGCAGGTCGAAAATTCTCCGCACCTTTGTCCGCAACACGTACAGTTATCATCTCTCGGAGATATTGGCGACCATCGTCAACGAGTACACCGACTGGGAGCGCCCCGTCCAGCATCCGATTAATATTAGGGATGAGACGCTCGAAGCGCTCTCCGATGCACAATTTGTCGCGCCCGTCGTACACACGGCCGACCTGCATTCCGCCGAACATCGAAATTCCTATCTGTACGTGTTCGATTATCAGACCAAGTTCGGCGACTATCCTCAGGTAAATGCGCTTTTAATTAATTAATAATTGCACATCGATGCTTTTCACCAACCCTCAAACCGACAACACTGCCCAAAATTAATACCGCTACGTGCAGTACACAAGCTCCATTCACGATAATATCAGTTTCATAAAATATCTTATTTTATCTACCGATAAGTAGGCACTTCTCTGTGGCAATGCCCGCAACTAAAGTTGCATTTCAATACGCATGCTTTGAAGTACTTTTATGACTAGGCATTGAAGTACTTCTATGCCTAGATAATCACATGGATTGAACTGACGTTTTAGTGACCGCCACTGTAAAATGGGCATAGCCAGGACAGTGCAGTGAGTTATAATAGGTATTTATCCTAGACCATACATACATGGACCGAGAATACGTGTCATTTGGGGTGATTAGTGAGTCACCGGTCGAAAAGATGGCGCTGCGGGTGCATGTGATTTGCGTATGGCACTAGCGCCATCTTTTCGGCCGGTGACTAACTAGTCACCCAAAATGACACGTATGCTCGGTCCATGTATGAATCGAGGTCGAGGGTATTTATACTTTTCCAATTTTAAGATGTTTTTAATTTCAATGCCTTCTATTTTGGAAACGGCGGCATTGAAATAAAATTTTTGTGTCTCGCATAAAAATATACTATTCAGGTTGTGAGATTACTTATTTTCAGTATCGCCTTAGGCGATCAATTCACTAATTTGTTGCTATATTTAGTGCAATGTGGATGCGCCGGGCACTTGGGACAAACAAAGATCGGTCGTGATGTAAACTCACATAAAAACTTTCTACTTAAATAGTGTAACGGTTATTTGTACAAGCTTTTTCGGGGCAGCGCACTAAAACTTTCGAACTTGTCATAACTTCGGCCATTACGAGACGGCGACAAAAAAGCGCTCGCAAAGAAAGTGCCCGAGCGAAAAGAGAGGACAAACACGCAAACATACTGAAAGCTTAAGCATAATAATAAATTCGCTTCGTGAATGAATTATACTATTTCGGTTAGGTTACCTTAACCTCTTAACCACACGCACACACAACAGTTTGCACATTTTAAAATTGCGCGTGCATCGGTTCGCTTTTTTTTGTTATCAAGGAAGCGGGAAGTTTAAGGATTTATCGATTGGGATGCTTCCCTCGGGGATCAGAAGTTGGCGCTTTGTACAAAGAAACGCGTTCGGCACAATCCTTTTTATTTGAATTTTCGCTCAATAAGAAAAGAAAAGTCAAAGAAAAGGAGTATAAAATACGCCGTATTCGAATACAGATTAGGAACGGCCATAGAAAATTGACTCGGCTTCTGGAAGCGAAGCGGGTGTCCAACGTTTGCTAATGCACCGACACTGAAAGGAGCAGGAGCAGAATGAAAAATCAGACGGCTGGAAAGATTTAGTGCACGAGTCCCGATTTCACGGACCTTACCGCCATCCGGTTCCTTTGAAACGAACCGTTCCCCTTGTTCCCGGTCGGGCGGCGGTGTTCCTTTTATAATTATGCACTTCATTCACGAAAACCAAAAATTACGACGCGTTTTCGAAAAAGCGCCAATGAATTCATCGACTGCAAAAGACTCTTCCGAGTGATAAATTCCATTTATTCCCGGTTCTTCGCTGACTATTTGCGCTTCACGTTTTCAATGAACGAGGTGTTTGTAACGTTTCGCTGATTTGTTTCAAATATAAACTTAGCAATTGCTTCCAATTCGAATAGAAAGATATCAATAAGTAACGGAAGTATCCGTAGCCCTTTGAAAGAGGCCAATGAATGCCCCTCTTGCGTTGCCATTCCGGAATGAATCATGTTCTCGAGCTTTTAATGGCGCTGTATTCTTTGCGCGCCTTTCATCGGAGACGCGCCAGCCTAGAAGAATGGCGCGAATCGTCAGTGAAAATAATAGAAGCCGCAAGTGATGTTAACTTTTTCTTATTTTGAGGTTTTTGTTTGGTCGCTCCGCAGAAACGCACCGGTAACAAGCTGAGCTCGTTTTGCTCGTGCGATAACGAGCGACCGACATTGCGCTCAGCTGGTCCCTTCGACAAACTCAGATTTTCAGTTAATCAATCTTTGTGTCTACTTAAGGAAAAGATACACTCAATCTTTATAATCGCCCTAATCCGTCACGCAACGCAACGGCAACGCAAAAACGTGAACGTTTGCCTAAGAAGCATCCAAAGAAATGGAGGCGGTGCACACGTCGAAAATTAATGTTGAATTTATTTTTCTCTCGCTTTTTATTTTGCTTTGTTAAACTTAACAAAATACACTCAATGTGTGTTGCTTATACAACACATACTCATACAACATACTTATAAGAATACTTATACAGGGTGTTCCGGAATCATATGTCCAAACGAAAACCAGCCATTAGGAGTTATATTTAGAACAAAAAGTTCATTTGAAATAAATGGTGTGGTCACCACACGACTTCGCGGCCATAGACAGACAATGATTGGATTTTCAAATTTCTCAGCCCACAACTAGCAACTACGACTCGCTTCGCTCGTTGTCCCAGTTGCCAGTTGTTGCCTCAGAAATTTGAAAATCCAATCATAACCTGTCTATGACCACGAAGTCATGTGGTGCCCACAATGGACACAGGGATGCATAGTTACGTTGTTATGGTTGCCATGGTTACGCTTACAGCATTCAATAATAATACGAACATTTAAA